>DWME01005400.1:0-14945 GCA_018244795.1 Parelbella ahira ahira | reverse complement strand
CACGCTTTTACTCTGATTGATTGTTTGATCTTCGACTACTGTCATACTGAACTCTTCGTCGTTAAAATTATTTTCTAATTTTTAGGTTGATTAGCAATAAAAGCGTATTTTTTAGTTTTTTTAAACTATTATTTATTTGTAAAGAGATTCACACAAGAATTTGAATCCCAGACCCTAATTGGGAGAACTTGAATTCTAAACTATTAGGCTGTTAATGCTTGTTTATAGCCAATAAAAATAATTGGAATCATGATATTTCGCTGATTTAAAAAGAGTAGCAAATACTCATGTAGTCCCAAAGTAGCTGTTATTATTCATAATAACTTTATTTTGACTTGACCACAGCATTAGTTAAGGGGTGTCCATTAATTACGTGAGGCTTTCAAGGAGGGGGGGGGTCATGTCGAATCTTATCTAATTTTACTTTGCAAAATCTCACGAAATCTTACAAGGGGGAAGGTGGAGTCACAAAAACTGTAAACTCACCTCATGTAATTAATGAATGTAATGAATGAATTTTTGTGTATGCTATTCATGTTTAACATATTCTTTAGACTAATGTATGATTTGGGACAAAATTATGATTGATATTTAATAATGTTTTACATACCCTAAAGTTCCTTCTCAGACTACAATTGGCTTCATAATCATCCTTCCACACCACTTCATTCCGGCCAACAAGTTTTCCTAATCTAGGTTTCTCTAGGTTGGCACCACTAGAGTCGCCAGTTTTGTGTTCTAGACGGAACATGGCATCATCAAATAACTTTTTCTGGGTTTCCTTTGTCTCAGGTACAATTTGGCCATTCTCGGTTGGATCCCATCTATTCTCCTGCCGCCTAGCACCAGAGACTATGACATAATCCAAATTCTATAAGAAAATATAATGTCATATCAATTTCATAACTTAAGGTATTAAATAGGAGATATATCTTTAAAGTTAAAGTTCAAACTAACAAAAACCAGATTTTGAGGTAAGCTACTCAATAGCAAGTAATCAGCACTTGCAAGTGTTAACATCATCAGAGGATTCCCCCATGTTGCCAGCTTCGTCAGAGCATAGTTCTGCATATTTTTTAGGAGTCCATTTTATAACAGTAACACAACATTCCAATACAGGAGAATTTCCAAATCTTATCATTTCACAATTGGACTCAATTAGACTTGGTAAAATCATTGAAGACCATAGTTGAGCACACTAATCAAAACATGAAAAACAGGTACATGTGCTTTAGATCATGTTCCTCTTCAATTTTTTAAAAAGTTACATTTATTCTTAAAAAATACTCATATTGTAGAGTTGTAATATACAATTTTGGAACACTTAAGGTAAGGAAAAACAATTAAAAGAGCAGGTGGTCTTATAAGATATAAAGATATTAAAATAGAACTACAATGATCTAATCAACTGACTTGTGGGTCAAGTGGATGCAAGCACGACTGCTGATCAGATGGTCCTGGGTGTAGATCCCAGGTAGAGTACTAATGACTCGAAGTCTGTATCTATACCTGGTCTATGGTAATAGGCTCACCACCTATTCCATGGGATGTCAACGTAACTAGTGAAACATGGGGACATCCCTTTGCTTACCTTCCCTTTGCTTAATGAGTAAGCAGAGTGATACTAATAGATTGTGAAAACTTACAGCTGGATCAGTTTTGATTTCAAAGTGATTGTTGCACAAATGACACTTCATTCTGAACTGGTAGACTGGTGTACTATAATACATCCCTATTTTCGTCTTCTCTGCATTGTACCTCACGCCCATGCCTATATGGTTTTTGCAGCCGTCGCACCATATGTTATAAGGCATTTCAAACCGAATTATTAAGATCCCCATGTGGATTTTTCGGGCCCTCTCCCGTAGTGCATGGGTTCCAAGAAATTTGTTTAGTCCCCCGACTCTTGGATCGTAGTCGGGGGGATAGTATAAATTCTGACCCTTCCGTTCTCCCATTTTGAAGCCTTAGACCTGAAATTTTGGATTTATAATCATGAACACAGAAAAACTAATTTTGACATCATAACTAATAACGAATAGTAAACGACATACTTACTGGATTGAGATGATAGGAGTCGATGTTTTGTAATTACAATTGACCTAAGAAACAATAATATAATACAAATAAATTCAGCACTTTTTTTTAGACCTGTGAACTTGTATCCTTTTCGATTTACATCTGCGATGACAGATTTGAGAATCGACGGTGACAACAGTCTATGATATGAATTCAGCCACACACAGAAATGATATGTCACGAAGTACAAATAGGTAAAGCCTTCAAAAATTGTAAATTTGCTATTTAATTATCAGTATTACATATTGACAAAAATTAATTAGTTAAATTTTTGCTTTTGTGGTGAAGTAAATTATTACAAGAAAACAATTTTCTCGTAATATCTAGTTAGTAAGAAGCTAAAAATGTAGCATAGAGTAAATCAATTTTACATTTACAAGACAATTGGCTGGCAATAACTACAGCTGTTTGACAGCTTTGCTTATTTTTCGAAAGAATATCACTCAGCGAAGTGAAAATCTTTTTGTTTGGCAATCGGCTGTTTTCATTATATTCTGCGTACGAAATATCCGATGATATTGATTGTAATCGGTGAATTTGTTAGTGATGTATCATAAAATGGTGTTTACTATAAATAGATCGCGAAATATTCGAGTCTAGTGTTTCGTTGTGATGGTGGTTCAGCTTCAGACATATTGAAGGTATAAAATCGAAGATGGGGCAACGAGAGGAGTCATCATGGGCGAAGGGGACGGTGGGACTGATAGCAGCCAGAGAGCGCGGCGACATCAGACGGAGATTTCAAAGTCGTCTTACTGTCACGCGAAGTATGATCGACCGATTGGGGTTGGAAAAGGAGCTAGTAGGACACTCCGGTTGTGTCAACTGCCTGGAATGGAGTCGCGACGGATCGTAAGTTCTCCTCAGTCACGCCCATGTGCGCAATTTTTAATTATTTCCTTTGAGGGTTACATGCGTCATAACGTAACTTTTTTTACCTCAGTATTTTGGCATCGGCGTCTGATGATCTCCACGTAATTTTGTGGGACCCGTTCCGCCATAAGCAGCGCTACAGTGTCTCCACAGGCCACACAGGAAATATATTCTCTGTGAAGGTAAATGAACATTTGTACACAAATTACTTGTAAATTCGATTCAAATTTGTGTGTGCAGAATATAAACGGCGCCATATCGAATAGGACCAAGGAAATGAATGAATTGTTAAAATAAAAGCATAGAAGAGGGTCTTGTAAACCACAATATGAATGTGATGTAGGTAAACTGGAAATATGTTTTTTAATTGCCATCTAAAATGGCTTAGTCTTTAAATCTGTTCTTCATTAATTACTAAATTCATTGATTTAATCAGTTCAATAAATGACCCTCAAACATGTTATATTTTGTATTGAATGAGTGCTGATTAAAAGTATGTTTATTAAAATAAATTGACTTGGTCATCATATTTATATTCTAATATTAATGACACATCAATAGCTTAACACAAGACATATATACCTATTAGTATTGTTAATAAGTAATAGTAGTATATAGATTAGATTGTGTTGCATTTGATAACTCTTTATTAGCAAGCCATCTAGCAATATTTAGCAAGCTTTCATTGTATATTTGCTTTTACAATTGTTTCATGTTTAGTAGTATTGTCATGGATTGTATATTTTATTTTTTAATTGTCATGCTTTTGAGCAATATTCAAGTATCTCTGCTTGTGACTTGCATGTTTGGAGTATCCAATTAATCATTCTGCTCCATAATGTTGTTTATTGTAGAACTGGTTGAAAGGACAACTAAAAATTAATGAAAGGGATATTTTTGAAGCAGTACAATTTTATAAATTTCTTAGGAACTCATCTAGCTGTAAAAACTTTGGGGGCCTATTATGCCATGCATTATATGTAAAACTGTAGCCTGTTATATAGACTGTAGCCTCCATGGATCACACAAACAATATTTTATTTAAGCTCAATGTTGATATATACTAGTGAAGTACATAAGTAATGATAACTGCTAATCATATTAGTTCCTAATTATTAGCAGACTATGAGAGAGTGAAACTTCTTGCTGGTGTAAAGTTTTACTGATTCATATGACCTGTTATTATTCAATACAAGATTGGTACTTTCTAAGCATTAGTGCTACATTCTAGGCTGCATCTCACTTTAGATGAGGTGAAACTGCAGCCAAATATGAGCCTTTTTTTAAATAAAAGAAATCCAATTGGACCAATTTACACTAGTCCTATCTGATACAATTTTGTTCATAATGCCTTACAGACATAAGTGCTCAAATGTGCCAGCTGCCTGTCCACCTGTTATGCCCTTCACATAAAAAAAAATGTGATATAGACCTGATAACAATATTTGAATGGAGAAAGGTTAAGGAATACAATTATCTCACCCATCAATAAGTTTACTTTGCATCTTTTGGCCAATTTTAACTACATAATGTGTCACTGCCTAATTCTGTCTTTTTTTATTAGCATGATTCCATTGGCAGCTTCTCATGTTACAAAAGCAACACCTCATCTTCAATGAAGGTGTTTGTTAATAAATGATATAGTTTCAAAATGCTCATGCATACAAATGATGCATTAAAGTTCAGCATACTCCGGTGTAGTGTATAATTATTTAATTATTGAAATAATTTCATATAAGGTGAAGGATACATTTTATTTATCTGTGGCAACCATTAGGGAAATGAAACACTCAAAATATATATAATATTCATTCATTTACAGTCAATGTAAGTTATTCTATTTTACATTCAATGAAACTTTACCTACTCTGAATTATTGATTTAAAAAACGCTGTATTTTCTATATAGGCAATACTATGATGGGCATTAATACCAATGAGATTAAAAACAACTTGTTGCACTCACAGTTTTTGAAACTGGTGAGCATGAAGAAAGAGAGTAATAAATGTAGAACCATGACAGGTCCAGAAGGATTAAAATAATTGGCACTCGGTGCTCTTTGCCTACATTGTAAAGGACCTGCTGTGAGTGTATAATAATAATCATAGCATCCAATGGCTGCCCGATCTGTAGTCTTTGGGCATTTTTTACCTTCAGATTTTTCAAGATGTTTGCCAAGAATCAGTCAAAAAAATAAAGTCATCTTTACAGTTCCTGTCCAACGACATAATAGCAACCTGCGCGGCGGACGGCTCGGTCCGCGGCCGCTCTGTATCCAGCGGTTCCAACGTACTCGAGTGCAGGTGCCACTGTGGCAGGGTCAAGCGACTCGCCGTGGCCCCCGATTCTCCCCACATGCTATGGTCGGCTGGCGAAGACGGACTCATTCTGTGAGTTTTTTTCTTCACCAACCGTTTTATCGTTCCAACGCTGGTCACGTGTCTCCTGTATGAATAACAAGGTATTTTTGTGAATATGTGTAACTAATAGACAATAATTGGCTCAAACGACAGGTTTCGTTACGTTCTTTTCGTTACGTTATTCACGAAGTTTTCGTTACGTTCAAGCTTTATAAACGTATCCAGCCTTTATTGATCAAAGCTGTCATATAAGGTGGTGAAGTCTTTTGTCCCGGGTCCTAAGTTAGATCATGTGCTGCTACGCTGCATCGATTGTTTAACATAAGACAATATTTTATTTGAGACAAATTTTAGATGTGATAAAATTTATTTACAACATTTAAAAGAATACATAAGTTTCATGAACAATAACAATTGCTTTATATTATTATGTTCTCCCACAGCCAACATGATCTGCGCGCGCCACACCACTGCAATTCGGATACGAACAACGTGCTTGTCAACCTCATCAACCATATGGGCCGGTACGCTGAGGCGAAGTGCATTTCGGTGAACCCGCGCCGGCCTCACCAGCTCGCTGTGGGAGCCAATGACTTCTATGTGCGGATGTATGACACGAGGATGATCAAATTGGCCAAACTACAGGTGAGATTGTCGTTACTTGAAACCAGCGTGGAGCAGTTTCAGTTTCTATTTGCAAATTGGGAATGAGTGCTAAGTATCTTTATATGCTATATTATATTATTTACATAATATTTAGTCTGAACATAACTCATAGTGCTTATATAATAGCTTTTTTCGCTTTACACGCGTGAACGTAGACAAGGGCACACACGCACTCACATATGCACACACATACGTACACACATACACACACACATACATACACACACACGCCTACAGTCGTTTGAGCGTGCACGTACGTGTATGCACTTTAGCACACGCACATATTTTACGTGTACCTAAGCATACTCATATCTGTACACAACAATACTAAAGAAAGTGAAAGTTGTGAGAAACGAAACTAGTGACCGATGTTTTTGTTGCCGTGGGGCCGGGCTTTGGGCCGCAGGACATCCAGCTGGTGGGGCCGCAGTCGCGCATGCTGTGGGAGCGACAGAACATGCGGTGCTCGCGCGCCGGCGTCGGCGACCCCGACGACAACATCCCGCGCAGCGCCGTGCAGTACTACGCGCCCGGTGGGTACCTTCTCTCACCGCGCTACCAGGTGTCACCACTGTTTAACATTTAGCCTTTCAGCATTCTCGCAATTTTGTGCTGGCGCAGACAGTTTCAGAATATCTGAATGACTAACTTTACAGTTCCGTGAATTAAATTTTGTTACGCAATGTTATGTAATGTCCAGGTTAACTCATTGGCGTTTTTCAGGATGGCATATTTTCCGATACATATATATTCATATTTATAAATACTTACAAAACATTGAGTAGTAAAATAGATGATTGTAGTATTAATTTTAACAGATTTTGTAAACTTTATTAATGCCAAAACAAACTGTGGCATGTTTTCAGTTTAGAATTTATTTATTTTAAAATACCTCAAATCTATCAGTTATATGACATTTTATACTTTTAGTTATTTCAAGTTTTTCCAGTACAATTTCTGAAATTGTTTATTAAATAGTTTTAAAACAGAAATAATTACAATATACTCTTTTTTTCATAAAATTTGTAAACAATTTATCAGTGTGATAAATTTTATTTTTCTCACATTATTATGTTACTAAAATTGTTGTCTGTTTAAATTTCATCACTGCTTAAATAACCACATAAGTAAACAATTTAATAGGTAGGGATTTTCCAGTTATACAATATATTATTATGCTTACAAAGGAGAATCTAACCACTAACTATTATTGTCATTCACCAGCCTTGATTTACATGTTAAAAAGGTAAAAAATGAAGTTTATACTGTTCTCATTACAGGCCACCTCTCTATAGAACCGGATGAGCATCCATTCCCGAAAAAGTCCACGACCTATGTAACATTCAGTAATGATGGCACTGAAATTCTGGTTAACCTGGGCTCTGAGCAGGTCAGTTGGAGTTTCGAGAACATTAAAATTTTTTTAAAATATTGCTCACTATCTCATCAGAAACAAGGCGATCCGACAGAGAACCAAAGCTATCGACATAGTCCAAAGGATTAGCAAGCTGAAGTGGCAGTGGGCTGGTCACATCTGTCACAGAACTGATAGCCGCTGGAGCAGACGTGTTCTGGAGTGGTGACCGCGACTTGGCAAACGCAACGTAGGACGGCCTCCAGCTAGGTGGAGTGACAATATACGCAAAGTGGCTGGCAGTGGTTGAATGCGAAGAGCTGAAGATCGAGCTCAGTGACGTGCCATTGGAGAGGCCTATGTCCAGCGGTGGACGGAAGTAGGCTGATAATTACTTCTTTCGATTGTTTTACATAAAAGACGTCAAACAGTGATCCGCATACACCTCTTACCTTAACCAAAACTAATATATATTGTATAAATGTAGTGTTTTAATGAAATGCAAAACAATGTTAACACAATTTATTCACATAAAAAATAATTACAATAACATTAAAAAAGTAAATATTATTCTTAATATAATATACAGAAAATAATATCTAAATGTGAAAATCAATATACAAAAATAACTGTTTTAATACCTCGACCTGACTGTAGCTAACAATACCCTGAGCGTAAAATATATATTTTTAATAATAATTATTAGTAAAAATTTAATGTAAGCAAATCAGTAACTTCAGGTAAAGCAGATCTTACATATTATATAGATTATTCTTTATTATAAATTAAAAAAAACGGCAGCCGTTTCGATTTTGACGGAATGGCGGGAAAACATAAACGAGATGTCAGATTTGGCTTGAGAGTTGTTTATAAAGGTATGTAAAATATTATCAAAAGTATAACGGAACTGTAAACTTTATGAGAAACTAGTTACGGATGTCTATCGACGTAATATAGTAAATACAATACAGCAAAATAATACGTTCTACAACAGCTTATTGACATTATATTTACTGTTAAGATTCACGTGATAGTTTTGAACTACTTATATTGTTTATTTTATAACAATTGAAAATAAGAAACATAACGGAGAATGTCCTAAGTATCCAACAATTATGTATGTAGGGTAAATGACAGGAAGGCTTGTTGTGCAAGTTTTCACTTGTACTGATATATGTAGCTCCTCAACGATAAGTCTCAATGGATTGTTTTGCAGCCTGATGGATTAGTAATTTATCCCTTTCAAAAGTGTCTAATGTAATTTGTTGCTAATAACACACATTTAAGAGCTACAGTTAATGGAATGCAAAAAGTCAGACACGCTCAAAGTACCCCATAGGTAAGGTAAGTTGAGCAAGGTATGGGACAAGTTGATCACTTAAAATGTCTAGCCAAACTATGGGTTAAATGATAACTAGAGATGAAATAAAAATTTTTTTCGACAGTCAACTATTTATTTATAGTCTTTTAGTGAGAAATCAACCAAACTGAAAATATTTTTCATCTGATTATTAACTGAGAATAGAATTAACAAATCTGCGCGTTAAATAATGTCACCTACCACGGTACCATTCATTTTCAACTATCTTATTTGTAGTCTAAGAGGATGAATTTTAATGCTAAATTTAACGGCACACTTGTAGGCAAGGCAACGAACGTCTTTTGGAGAATATCCATAAAAGATGATGCCAATTGAAGCAAGCATTTTTTAAAAAGTCGTCTTGTTGGGGAGAAAAAACTTGCCTCAGTGTTACATAACCCTCCTGGGTGGGCGGGCAAATAGTAACTTAGGGTTATTATATAAATCGATCTACCCACATTAGATACTTTTTAAATATTCTAACGCTAATTTACATGTTTTAAATAAAAGTTACGTAACGCAATAAAAAGATAGATGCTAAACACAAATTATAGGTATGGTGAGTACTAACTATGTTAGGTCATCGCCCAGATCATACTGAAATACCTACTAACTTATTTTTCTCTAGTAATAGTTATGACAAGTGTAAAAGCTAGAAACCACTAAAATACAGACAGAAAAGCATACAACAGAGATGACAACAAGAAGGTAGCAAAACGATTCAGGTAAGTAAATGTCAATAAGATGTCTTATTGTAATTTAATATGTTTAAACAAAATATTTCTTTAATGTTCGTTTGGCATTTACTTTGGAATGTATTGGAATTAATAAATTATTAATTCATCATAACATCACTACTGTTCTCTGAAGTGGTAGACAGAGGATGTCGTACACTTCCATAATTCACCAGTTATACGTCCCACCAGGGCACAGGAGCAAACCTATTGCCACACACCGGGCCAAAATCGAAACGTCGCTACTTTTGGAAAATTTAAGTTAGTAAAATCCAACTTTGCTCGACCCAGGAATCGAACCCTGAACATCTCGATTGGCATTTGCACTTGCCATCACTCAACCAACAAGCCAGTCAACTATTAATTGTTAATAATTATTAAATATACAATTTTATTACACAAACGCCCAATTAAGAGCAAAACCAATATATAACAGCGCGAAATTAGCGTGACAACAATAAACATTTCCTTTATGCCGCTACTGGGTATACGATGACGTATTTATACTTTTACTTTCTAACGAGGGCAAGCGGCGACTAACTTCATTAATTATACGCTTACTTGATTAGTCATGAATATGATACGCAAATCAGTAATAAATCACTAAACGCTACAAAACGAGGGAAACACCGAACATCAATTAACACACACTGAAAACATATATCGTGAAAGAATTCAACTTCATATAGAATTAAATCATACGCACGTAACTAGCCGCCACGTTGAAATATTGTTCCATCGTTGTAACACATAACACATGAGACATTCAACTTTTATATACACGGCGTAAAAAGTATACAATAGAGTCGGCATTGATAATTATACTGCACACGCGAGAAGAGGCACGCACGTGCGATTCAGATACGTTCGTCCAGACTGGTGTTATTGTTACCGTGTGCCTTGTGCACAGTTATATAATGAGAAACCTTTTATTATTACACGATTTTACATCTTAACACTTAACTAATATACGATATTTTGGTAGTCTATTTATAATAATTTGGTCCGCGGATGGATGAAAACAGGATCTTATTGCCGTTTGAACAGTATGCATAATTTTCAACTACGTTTTAAGTTTTATATTTTTCGAAAGTTGTTTTAAAAGTGTAAAGTATAAAGTTTGCTTCCCAATTATAACTAGGTACTTATTGTATATATCGTCTATGATAAAAAGGGAATAAAAAACAATTGTGACGTCTTAAACAAATATCATTTCCATCATGAGATGTAAGCTCTGATAATTAATTAAATAAAGGTTGGAAAATTCCTCACATACTCAATCTACTTAAGACTCAGTTTAATAAATTTACTAAATACTAATTGGTTTTATATTTCAAATTAGGTACATATTCTGTACTTAACAAGTAAAATATTTAAAACATTATAATACAGCGGAAAAACTGGTAAAACACTGCTGTCAGCAATCACATGAATTAATCAAATTATGTCATCAATATTTTCAGCTCAGCTCCTCAGCGACAGCAACAATGCAAACCGACGAGTATATTACGTTAGTACGTATTGTGAAAATATCTGCGCATCAGCGCTTTAAAACAGTGGGAGAATTGTGTACAATTGCTCAGTTACGCGTTGATACAATTACGTGTGACGTCGACTCCGATCAAAGGCAGAACGCGGCTAGGTAGGTAGTAAATTAGGACGACTAGCTCCTATTATGCTCCTGGGTATGATTGAGTTGATGAGTCGCTCCCAGAGACTTGGCCGCCGCCTCGTCGTGTGCACGAGGGGAGGTGCCGTGACGCAAATCTTCACTGGCTGTCGGGTAGACGCTTGCATTACGAAAGGATACGGATGTTTAGATAGAGGCGACACTGACGTTCCAACTAGATTTATTACTTGCTTCGGGAATTTAATCGGTTGACTTCTAACCACCTGCCGCTGACTGGCGCCACCCAGCAGAACTATTGGTATTCCTTTTGTGGGTTTCGGCGATTTGCTCGTTGTGGGTCTCGGTGTAGTTGTTGTATATGTTTCAATGATTTCTGGAAAGATGGAATCTTCGTAGTCTCTGCTCTCATCCATAATGGGCGCAACAAACATTACTTGCCTCAAGCTGTTAATGTCCTGAACTAGTTTGGCGTGCTCTTTCACTAGATCAGTGTTTCTTGGGAAATATCTGTCGAACCGCCGCGATATGGTATGCACGCTAGGAAATAGACTGGTCCGATATTTTGGTGTAGTGGCTGCCAGGATGTTTCTTATTTCTCTGTGCGACCGCCATCCTGAATAATAATAACAATATGGTTACATTAACAATATGGCTACATTATAAAATAACAGTCTTGGTATCTATATTTATATGTATACATCTACATGAGTATGTTCATATACATACATATATATGACTTTATATGTGCGACGTCGAGTGTAATGGGTGCACCGAAAGTCGTGAGTTCGATTCCCACCCAGATCAAATATTCATTTAACGCTAATGAACGTGTGCCCTTTGTTTTTGGTTACTAGGAGAGACACGCAAAAGATACCCGGTACCACGCGAGAGATAACGGGTTATCTGGGACTTTTATCGCCCTGCAACGCACTCGATGGCTTTCCTCTGCGGTAATAGGAGGACTTCAGAGTCTCCAGTAGAACGCACGAGTACCCTCCTAGCGCGACGCCCCTGCGAGTCCTACTCCAGAGAGGAGCGTATGCCTCACGTTCCGGTTCCCACGACAGTATGCGACTACATATACCAACGTTCTTCCCAAAATTGCTAGCTGAACGTTATAAGCTCCCAACCTAGCCGTTAGCCCCCCGGTAACCCTGGAAGCCTCCATTTAGAAGCCTCTTACGACTACAACAGATACTGTAGCTTGGATTCGGGTCCGAGGTGCCGGAACACGAACCTTCATCTAGGCGTGATTGTAAAAGTATGTAAGTATTATATTTTGAAACTTTAACATTTTCTTAACTTTTCGGATAATTACAACGTAAATATAATTGAAAGCATATATTGCTTTTTAACAGTACTACTTATTTTAAACTTCTTACTCACAATTATAAGAATTCATACTACAATTCAGTTTTTAAAAATCATAAACTTGGGAAGTAGTGAAAAGACAATCAGTTTTCAAAGGCATGTATCTAATATAATTGTAACATTATTTTACCTCCATTGTAAAATCTAGAGTCCGGGTAATCAACGCAGCTAACCTGAAACAAAAAGTTAATGACATACAAAATCTAATATTGTTACTCCCATGAACCATAGCCCTAAGGAGAGACAAAATATTTCTTCCAGCCACGGACCTAATGCCTTTCACTTTTCATACTTTCATAACTGTTACAATCAAAGTTCTATTTATAAAAAAAAACATATTGCTTCTGCCTGCGCCCTAAGGGACTTTGCGTGATGATGTCATTATAACAGTAATATAAATAATATCTAATTTGCTGTACCATAAAACATAATTGCAGCAAATATAAAAAATATAAAAGGAAGCCACTAAAAAACTAATATAAACAATACTTTTTACCGTATAGAATTTTCGAGAAATTCCTGAATAGAGTAGGGTAATCATTATACATATTCGAAAAGAGTGTCGTCCCATTTCCTAGATCAAAGTTAGTTCCTTAGTATATGCTAAGTATAACAGTGTTTAGGTAAACGTACATAAGACTGGACAATTTTAACACTCAGTTTTGCAGTTCTGTGAACCGCTGAAGGCTAATTATACGTGTACGATATAGCTGCAATACGGTAATAACAAAAATAGAAAATAGTAAACAAACCACAACAATAACAGCGCTTGTGAGATATCATCGCGGCAGTTCGCAGAGCAATTAAGTGAAAGAACAATTTGATAATGCGCCAAAGCTGATCCAATTCGCTGCGCATCGCTTCGCATTGCATGACGTTACAGACGGATAATGTATCACGCATACTTCGACGCGCTAATCAGTAATGACCGCGTCGGAGATTTCAAGTACTGCTCAACTCCGTGCGCATTATTGCACCGCGGCTGTTCCAATCACTACTACTATAAGTATCCCGCACGACACCGGTCTTCTGTTGTTATAATGCCTCGAAAACCGTTGAATGACGACATTATGGTCACGACAGCGATGGGAGGCTTCTATGATTTTAAACAATTTTACAAATGAACTAATTGAATGAGTGAAAATAAAATACTTGGGCCTATCAATGTGTTATTATCACCAGATTTTAAGGTTAGGATAAAAAAGGGAATGACATGCAACAATGTCTTACATTGTAACTGAAAACGCACTAGTTTCCAGCTTAATATAATTAATTTTTATCCGTGATGAATGAGGAGAAAAGGGATTGTCTCATAACTAAGCAGTCATCATTGTCACACCACCACCACATGTCACAGTAATTAATAAAGTGAATAATCCCATACTACAATTTGCCATAACACAAGGCAATGCCATAAAAAAGATAAGCAGGTGTTTTATTGACAAATCTGAGATATTATATACCATCTTTTACTACAATTATATATCATTAGCCGTTTTCACCAACATCATTTATAATATTAGCCTTACCATCGACATCGCCTTGCCAACTTTATGTTCACCCAATGTTATTTTTTAAAGATTTGGAATTTAAAAATCCATAAAACCCTGAATTTCCATCCTCCTACCACCACCCCCCAATTTGCCGTACAGTCGATATTACAACTTAAAAATTGAAAACTTCTTCTCTCGGTGAGCGATATCTGATGAATTACCAATCGATCAGTTATCCCAGCCAGACATCTACAGATGCCATCTCTCATCCAGCGAACAGCACGGAGTAGAGATGAGAAAGAAGCCGGTCTCCTCTTCTCTCATACAATAAGCTTTCTCTCACTCCCTGCACTGTATCGGTCGTAGCAGCGTCGCTTATACTTATCATTTTATTTTATAGGCCGTCATCATCCACAGCGTTCCATTACCATTTCTTACACGATATCCTCATATACTTAAAATGAATTAGTTATTTTTTATTTAACGACCAAAATCTTAAATAAAAAACATATTATAAATTTAATAAATCAAGATGATAAATAGTACAAATTATACTCTTTGGTAAATCCTTGTGAAAGTAGATTATCTAATCATTTTATAATAAAATATCTTTTATCGTAAGAATTATTCGTTCACATCTTAATGCAGACATTTCTGTATTAAAGTACATTTGTATTTTGTTTCATTAGGTGACTGAAAGGCACCAAAAGGAGTCAATGGCCTAAAATGAAAATAGCAATTTTATTTATTCAATGTCATTCCATTCCAATATATGTCGACGGCATCCCTCTCGAGGTTGTGCAGGATTATGTCTACCTTGGCCAGACTATCCAACTAGGCCGGCACAACTTTGAGAGGGAGGCTGATAGGAGGATTCGGTAGGGCTGGGCGGCATTCGGCAGGCTTCGTCAAGTGTTTACGTCGGCGATTCCACAATGCTTGAAGACAAAAGTCTTCGAGCATTGCGTCCTACCGGTGATGACGTATGGTGCCGAGACGTGGACACTGACGGTGGGGCTAGTCCA
>DWME01005399.1:0-14949 GCA_018244795.1 Parelbella ahira ahira | reverse complement strand
ACGTGTTTATTTTATCGTAAACGGATGAGTCGAAAAGAAATTCTATTCCGTGTTTAGCCTGTGGAAATCCGCGCCGCTGCCAGCATAGGCGCGGCTAGACAAACCCAATTGTGTCTTCAGTTCGCCCGTAGCGAAATTCGAATCACTAAAATTTACAGACGCCGAAACTACGTCGTAGAGTGGAATTAATAGGTCAACGCCGGCTCCGTGAACGCGCGTCAAAACTATAGTCGGAAAACGCGTAAAACGCATAACCTCTCCCTCTCGATGCAGTCGCCGAAAATACTAGCGCACTAATAATAGATGTGATTGGGGAATGCGTTTCAAATTGTCTTTATTTTTTTTTATTAATTGCAGACATTAAATAAAGCGGTGTTACTTACCAGAATCGTGCGCTCGCGTGTTACAGCGGTCGTTGGCGGATTCGCGTTTTGTTTCACTGAAATTATTTTTGTTCGCGTCGCCTATCGCTCGCGCAGATCCCGGTCGTGTGGCGCCCGCCCGGGCGGTGTGCCGACTGACGGCGCGCGCGCACCATTGGGTGGATGAGTTTTCTATTCAACGATACATCGGCCACTGCGCTGCTGTGCGTGTTTCATCGCCTCCGCTGATGAAAGGAAACCAACCGCGCTCAGCGCGTGTGCCGCTTGCTGGAAAACGGCTCCAATTATTGAAGCAATGAATAAATGTTTGTTCTACATCGAGCGATTGCACGGTTAGCGCGTCCGCAGCGGGGCTTCGATTCGCAATAGCTCTGTTTGCTTCAGCTGTTTACATTAATCATTACTGAAATCAATTATAACTTTTTTTATTACAGTTTACATTTAAAAGTTATCTCAAAACAAGGAAAAGAAAATAAAACCACTTTTACATTGATGCTGTCTCTTTAATTATAACAAAAACAATAGTTTTAACTTCACATACAGCTTATGCAACAGATTCTCACGGCCGGTAGAGTTCAGTGAAGGTGTTGTTTGTTAGTTGTTAGGACGCCGGAAATGGCTGTTCGGTGACTGACACCGACGGTGACAAATAGTAGAGCTGAAACTGTTTGTAGAGAAAACAATGATATGTAAAAACAATCATCTCGTGGTAGTTACTTATCGCTTGCAAGTAATATCCTTAAACCATTTTCAGTTCGCGCATTTTATGACAGAACAACAGATTGAGAGATAATAGAACCAAAATTACGACTCTAAACACTTTTTATTTTGCAATGATCAGACACTTATGAATTGTATATTCAAGTTATCGAAGGCTTCAACACCGCTTTTCTTTATATGTATTTATCATAAGTATACAACCATGTACATTTTAACCACATACAAATTGCGTATTTGCTTGGATGAGTTGTTGCCGAGATGCAATAAGCATTCTATTTGTAGCCAAATTTTTCGCGCCTCTGTCCTTTTTAAGACACGTTACAGAACAAGCCTCATTGGGGTAGCATAAATATACGATAGAAAAGCCATGAAATAACCCACCAGTCGTGTCCCAGTCGGAAAAGACCCGTGGCCAACAAATGGAATGACAATAAAACAATATTGCTTATTTGAACGTTTTCAAATAAATTTAGCCTAATTAGGTCGTTGTTCTGAATTTTTCTATCAATTCTCCTTTAAAGATATTCAAGAAGATTCGTATACGGATTATAAGCTATCACAGTTAGTAAAATAGCAAAGTTGACAGGGACATATGTATATTATGTGGTACTGACTTCCGACCTTCAGTAAGTGGAGAGGCAGTCAAGACGAAGTATCTAGCCTAAATGATATTTAAAATGAAATAACCCTATTCGAGCAGTACCGTTCTCTAGCTTATGAACTCTGCCAATCCGTACTTGGCCAGCGTTGACCACAGATTACAGACTACAAAGACCAACGGAACTCTCCCAGCAGACTACAAGCTATGAACTTGTTATTAAGGGAGGTACATTATATCACCTGACAATAGTTAAAATTGAGATACTAAAGGAAAATAAAAACAAAAGTTGGCCAAAACCAGTACTGTATTCAGCAATGTCAAATTATCTCTAAAATACTTAAAAGTGTTACAGCCGCAGTACAAAAACTCGTAATTACATTAATTACATGAAACACAAGAATCAACATGCGTTCCCACCAGATTATAGTTACAAAATTATAAACTCAAAATTGTTATCATAAAGCATAAATTTGCTTGACTGAGTCAACGCTTCGGTTATAGTTGTAACACGTCACATATCATCTCACGACGGCGCTTCTGTCAAACAATTGTAAGCCTAAGTGCTTGTACATAAAAATTGAGATACGGGCACGTGACCTAGATTCTCTTACATCAAAATGAGTGAGCCCTGACCTGCGGGTTTCACATTTTCAGGCAATTTCGATAATATATTGACGTTACAATAAATCTTAAGACTACATAAATATAATTGAATTCATTTTTTATATTTACATGTATGTTTATTCGATTCATTATAATCAAGCATATTTTCCATTTAGATGTATAAACATACAAATATACACCGTTCTAGTTAATCCAAGAAAAGTGTAGTAGATACATCAACAAATATATAAAATTTGAATATTTTATAATAATGAGGCAAACAGTTTAACAATTTCAAGACATTGAAAATTTACACATTTCCTTTTAAAAAAATAACTGAAATATTTTCTGTCACATGCACAATGAGTCAATGTCCAATAGTGCACAATATAAAAAAATTAAATGTTACTTTTATGAGGCATTCGATTAAAAAAAAGCAAATTTTTAATTCAAATGCTAGATATTGGATTCCTAGCTAAAGATCTCTTCGTGTAATTATTAGGTAGGTATACTACTCATTTACTTACAAAATAAACTAATTTCGAGAACGCGATCACATTCTTTCGTATTTGTACAACTAATTAGGTGTCGTCTCCTTATTCGAGTTATATACGTTTCATTTACAAGCCGTTAATTAACTGTCTACAGCAGAAGACGTAGAAAGCGAAGAAAATACATAAATTAGTGCTCTATCGAACCGGATTAGTCTAAATAGTTGAATTTTTCATTGTATTACACACATTTTAAATTCGCTAAACATCACTTGTAGTGGAACGACAAAAAGTAAACAAGATTTTTATATAAATATTCGCAGTATTTTTAACATCGCATCAAATAGTTAATGAGACCATAAATATACTTTTAATATATCTAAACATTTAAAAGTGAAAAGATATTAAATTTTCGAATTAGCCAAATTATATTAGAATTTTTATAATTATAATTACAATGCAGAAGCCAGTATGTAATAAGTACTCGTCTATATATAAATGTGACCGCGTTTTATTAATACATTACTACCTACATTGTACATAAATAATTATCGGAATGTGTCTACTCTATTACAACTAAAAATTTCACTAAATAAATACAATTAATAGAAATTTAAAAAAATATTAAGAAAAATATTAGCTACTAATTATTTTTACTTTGGTGGTATGTTTATTACATTACAAGAAAAAACCAGCGACAAATCTATCAATAATGAAATATTTATGAACGAAATCAATTTATAAATAATCTGTGTGTATTATAGCTTGCATTGTCGTCCGCTGTATTGAATACAGTTAGATAGAAACGTGTAACGATGAATTTTTTGGACCGAATCTAGATCATACTTCATAAACTCCCAACCATCGCAGGGAGGTCACAGAACTATTTTTTTTGTTTTTATTTAACATGGCGTACGGGCAGACGGGTTACCTGATGGTAAGTGGTCACCGCTACACCAGACAGCCCTTTTTCACGCCTTTCTTGAAGAATTTCATCAAGTCGGGCATCAGTTGACGAATCCCAGATATTTCCTACTAATTGTAAGTATGTTTGTGATATATCTCCGACAGGCTTAGAGCATAATTTACTTTACTGGTTCAATTTAGCATACAGCTAACGTAGAACTACAATCAGCGTCATATTAAATATGACCTTATACGTTCTGGTTCTTCACATTTATTTACATGTCACTTAGAATGGTTGTTTAATAAATAATATCCACATAGGAATTAACATAGCTGGAGAATAATATTATATTGGTATTATCAGTGCCTCGCCGTCATCCTCCCCATTGAAAGTACTCTTAGTTAAATCGCGAGCTCTTTATTTATGCGAGCGATCATTTTGTTTTTGTATGTACAACAAACCGTCTACGCAATCAGGGAAAGTTTGGGACTCACTAGACCACACTGCTGATCAACATCTTCGATTTTAAGATGTATATTGCTATTTTATTACTATACAAATGGATACTGTAATTGTTTGATTCTTATACAGACTCCAAAATCGTTTCTAGGCACTCCAAAAAATGTTATATAGGTACACACATTATTAGCTCATAGGATTAGCTAACCGACAACCGGTGGATCGAGCAAGTTCTAGAGTGGAGACCCCGTGTACTTAGGATGCACTCCGGCCCGGTGGGATAACAATCTGCGAATGGTTGCAGGCAGATGCTGGATGCGACATGCCAAGGACCGAGCGCGATGGCACTCATTGGGAGAGGCCGGTGACGGCGATGACGATGTATATTATGATATGTTTTAATAGAGATATTTGTTAATGCTTCTTCCCGCAATTCGTCACTAGATGGCGCTGTATTGCAACCAACCAACGGTATTGTAGCTATTGAATTCAGAGCTTTAAAATATACATTTGAGAGTAGAAGATATTCTCTATTATAGATTCTTTAGCTAGTTACTGATAAAACTACAAAATAATTAATTGATTCATTGACTAACTGATAGTCATTGATTTCTCGCGACATAACATTATATGCCGGGTTTTGTTAGAACACTACATATTTAATACATTTGCTGTAACTTTCCGTTTCATATATTTTGTCACTGTCCAATCTTATAATTAATTATGTGAAGACATAGATGGGTTTCTTGAACTCTTTCAGCTATTAATAATTTATATTACTTTGATAATGGTTTGATATATAACATTCTATGTATGTACCTACACATGAAGTATGTTCTATTACACAAATATCTCTTTTCCTATCTTAAAAGAAACCTAGCGTGACGATATACGAATAAGAGAATATTTCAAATTATAAGACGGTTAAAGATTAACCAATATTACTATGCCCCGAAAGATTTATGACGGCTCCAACTGTAATCTCAAAAAGAAAAGGCAGTGACTTTTTTTTTATAAAAATACAATGTATGATTGATCACTGATTTATGATTATGTATGAACCTGCTTTACTAATGAATGCTTTTTGGGATGGCCCCACTAGGTTTGAACCTGTATGTGGTCCTTCTTCGTGAGCTCGTACTGCGGGCCATACCAAAAAGCATAGTAAATTAAACCTGTACATACATACATAATCGTGTGTATGTACATAAAATTTAAAAATTATTCTAAAATAATACTTTCAAATTTTATTTTAGAATTAAATATATATTTAATTCTAAAATAAAATTTACCCTAAGTTTACACTAATGTAAACTTATGGTAAATTCATTGATTCAAGGTGTATTTGAAATAAGGTAGGTCTTTTTGAACTATAATTATGTATACAAGACAACTTTAGTGATTCACTATTTATAATTGAATTATACAGATTGTAATTATAAAGACGCATAGTAATCAGTCAATTCTCTTAAGTTTAATATCAGTAAAATATAAACGTTATTTCATTGTCACTATGTATGTATATGCTATTATTTATTTAATACATTTTTACATTGGTTTTATGTAATCTACAATTTTTAAGCTCTGAAAGAAATTTACGATTACATATATGAATCTGTAATTTATCTGTACACTTTCATGTGATTACTTATTTCTATTTCGATAATTATGTGTATTATACTGCTCCTGGCAACACACAAAATTGCTTACTTTTCAGTCTGATTTTGGTACAAAATGTGCTATTAAATCATTCATTAATCACACTAATTTCCAGGAACTATTGTGTTTAACATATCTGATCAATATTCAACAAACACACTGATCTCTGTGTTTAATGTATTCTGAACTTGTGGCTTAACAAAGTGGGAAGTATATATGTACCTTGTTGCTTCATAGTAGTATTTTCACCATGTGTATAAAAATTGAACATATTCAAACTATATGTATATTAAAAATTGAAAATTAAATTTTCTATTTTAAACAAAATGTGTAATAAACCTAACTAATGAGATTAAATAAATACATGGCAGACACCTATATTATTGTTGAAATTCTAAAAGTACATTACGTACAAATCATTTAAAAAAATATTATTTAATGTCTTGTCTAAGGGACTACTCACACTTATTCAGCTCTATTCGCGTTTCGCTGAACGATTTTGGTCACACTTATACATTTGTTATTCTATCAGACGCGTACAACGTCACAAGAGTGTGAAAAGCCGTCATAGAGTATTATCACCGCTGAAACGCTTCTATTACTGTTTATGCTGTGTAGACGGTTACTTCTCATTTAATATTGTGCCCTCAGCATGGACAGTTCTATGTGCGATATTTTTATCGTTTCGCTTCTTGCAGTAAAAATGGAAAAAAATAAACGTACAAAATTAAAACGCAAACGACATTGGATCGACCCACTTTGGAGAAATTAAAATTTGACTGGAGAATACGTGACATTGGTACCCCAATTAAAAGAAAATAATAATAAATTCAACGATCATTTTCCAATAGATATTGCAAAATTTTACAAAATTGTTGACCTATTACGACCCGTATTACAAAAACAAAATACTAAATTTCGACTTTGTATATCAGATGATCGAATTCTCTCAATACTTGCATGCGCAATGATTACACAATAATATAAATCACATCTACGCAGGAACTATGCAGGTCGCAACATGTCCACAAGGAGTCGAGGACCATCCGTGTTCAGCGCTGTTCCGCCGCGTTCAACGCTGAATGCGGCGGAACAACGCTGAACGCAACAAAACAGCGCTGACCTCTATCTACACCACTCGCATTATTATTTTTTATTTATATTCGTTTACCGCGAAAGCAGAATAGACGCGGAAAGCTGAACGGATGCGTACGTGTCTCCATACTAAATCTTCGTTTTCTATGGACGTAAGCTGAATAGAACTGAATAAGTGTGAGTAGTCCCTAAAAGAATGAATTTAATTTTGCACTAGTGTAAATGTTTATAATAAACCCAAATAATAGTTAAAAAAAGCACGCTTTTATTGCTAGTCGAACTAAAAACTAGTGCATTTTACTGTGGTTCATAACTATCTTCTCATAAATAGTTGCCAATAGAATGACTGTAATATGTATTGTAAATATTAGCACCCCACGCTTTTTTGCCTCTGAATTGAATTATTCTGTTAATAACTTAAATTTTACTCTAATTTTATTTTGAGGTGATTCATTGTGATTGATTGTTCAATCTTCTACTACTGTAATATTAAACTCTTTGTCATTAAAAATAATTTTATAGTTTTTAGTTCGATTAGCGATAAAAGCTTTTTCAGTTTTTTTAAACTGATATTTTTTTTTCATTTTTTAGTCTGTGACAAATTCATAAATTGGGGAATTAATTAATTATAGAGGGTTTTTTTTATATAAATTAATGCATTGTCATCGGTCCTTGATATGTGTGAAAAGTTCCAAATTAATCAAACTTCTGGAAATTGGTTTAAAATTGAACTCAAAGATTCCGTTACATACATACATACCTAGATACATACATACAACCCAAGCTAATATAAAGCATGTAATAATAATAATATATATTCCTGAGATACTTGCAATTTAAAAATGTTAATAATATAATATTGAAAAGGAGAATGCAAATACTCCAATTACGTTAATTTAATTGCAAGTGTTTCACAATATCGGACAAATACAGCGCGAACATATTCATTGTGTATACAAAAGAATAATTTACATCAACTGATTATAACACTCACTGTCCACAGTTTTAACATCTTCCAGTATGGCAATAAATACCATTTAACAAGGCTCCTCTCTACAACCTGGCTTGCTTAAGACAAATGATGCAAATTAAGTTTTGTACATGTTAATTGTTCTTACAACATAAGTTTAATAATAGATATGGAACATTAATTTATTCCTTATTATTTACACCTTGATTTGCTGCCAGCAAGGAAACATTTAAATACTGTTGCCACACTGGAAAGATCAATGTTTTGTCCACTGCTAACACTGTTCAACATTGTCACAGCTACTTCTAACACTATCACTTTGTCCACTCGGTGACAATCACCTAGTCAATGACTACAATATTGTTTGATGGTGATCATTTGCTAGGTGTCGTTAGACCAAGAGCTGCTGATAGCAATCGCACCACATTCTTCTGTTCGGTTGGCTCATTTTCTGAAAGTGAAATGAATATTTGCCACGCTAAATCAAATGTAACATCACATATGTAATCCCCAGAGGGGCATGCAAAAGACAATACACTCTCACATTTCACCAGTTAAACTATGACTTAAAAGTAATAGATCTTATAAAAGCTATCATTGGAAAATGTGACCTTTATTTGCAGCACAACAATATTCAATTTGATTTGCAAATTTTATTTTAATATAAAATGTATACAACTGACATTAAAATTTATTATATATTCTATGGCAACCAATATGCAAAATGTTGCATATATAAATGTAAACACAATGTTTCTTTTCTCAAATATTTTTTTCATGTTCTGCGCTTTATATTTATGTTTATATTCATGTTTTAAAGAAAATTTACCATCAGCTCCAGTGACGTGTTTTTCTAAGTTGAGTTTCTCTTGCGCCACTTGGTAAATACCTTCCTCAATAGTGCCCGCACTCAGCAACCTGTATATTGTCACTGGACGAGTTTGACCCATTCGGTGGCATCTGGAAAAATAAGAAAAATTACGATTTATTTATTAACTTATATACCTATTTTTTAACACCAATACTACTATAATTTTACCCGATTGAACTTAACATTTGGTTGCCACTACAGAATTTTCAGCAGTAGCCAGATAAAGGTCATGCAGCACATGGGCTATTGGCACCTCGGGTATTGCAACATTCCATACGCGGCAATGACCACTTAACAACAGGTAGCCTGTCTGCCTGTTTGCCGACCTAAATATATAAAAAAATTGGGTACATGAAGGGTGTGCGCAATGGTCACCTGTCCTCGGCCTGCTTGTCGTTGTAGGGGTTGAAGTCAATGTCGTGTATAATGACAGTGTCGGCGGCCGTGAGGTTGATACCGAGCCCGCCCGCGCGCGTCGACAGCAGGAACACGAAGATGTCCTCGCTATTGTACTGGTCTATTAACTCTTGCCTGCAATGTAACAGACATTCCATGTGGAATCATTCTTTTAAAATAATATTTTATTACTAAACTAGTTATCTACATTCAACCTTGTACATAATATATTATATATCATAATGAGTAGCAGTTGCATGCCCAATAAATCCACTACTGGCCACCCAAACAACTATTAATATATATTTGTTTTACAAATGTATATTTTCTTAAAGTAAATAAAAATAATTCAAATTTTTAGAATTCTGAATCTACACTCACTTGCTTTCTAAATATTAAAAATTAAAATATACACAGATTATGTCAGAAAAATGTTTCTGATATATTTTTACCAGTGAGTATATATTTACAGACAAAAATATTAACTAGTAAAAAAAACTAAGACAGTACAAGACATTTAAAAACCATCTGTCATAAGTGTACAATATCAAAATCATGACCGCTTTAATATGTTCCATTATCAAAACTCACCTATCATTTACCGCTGTGCTGCCATCTAGCCTCAAATACCGGTACCTTCTAAGCTCGAGATAGGGCTCAAGAATGTCCAGCACCATGGTGAACTGGCTGAATAGCAGTACCCGGTGACCCTCAGCTTTAAGTTTGGGAAGCATTTCATCAAGCTTTAGAAATTTGCCCGAATCCTCTATCAATTGGTTTGGTACTTTAAATTGGCTAATACACTGTTGGGAAAGAAGCAACATAAATACAATATTATTAAACATAACTATCACTCTTTATAGGCCCAAAAGGACACATTGTATAGCTGTATGAGAGGTAGTACTTACATTATGCTGCTGAGTGAGCTGATGTATTTGGAAATCTGACAAGCAGGACAAATCCTCAAACACATACTGTTCATTCTTTTCTTTGTATCCTGTGTCCCGAGCCAGTCGGGGGGCTATCTTGCGGAGCAAAGCTTCATCATAGTAATTCCTTAGTAGCAGCGGATGATTGGCTAGTTTTCGCATATCCATCATCATGGAGATTCCACTCTGTTCTGTCGTCGCATGGATCTAAAAAACATTGATAAGGGTATTATGGAACTCCTCTTATTCAAAACATGCATTTCAAAGGATAATCAACATTACTTGTTCATGCACTTTTTTGAGATATTTAGTACAATATTAAATTCCCAAGCAAAACTTTAACTCATTTCAATAAATTTATTAAAGGCATGTAGCAGGAAGTGTACAGCAATGCACATTAAACCAATGCAGTGATTTCACCCACATTTATCGACGAAACACTAAAATATTGTAATAAATGGGAAAAACAAAGTATTTTTTCAAGTTGCAGGCACTTCTTTCAAGCTTTGTTGAAAATTATTTTCAAGAGAATTAATTCACAATTTAAACATTTATGAAGACTATAAAAACATATTGCATATAAATTTTATCACACAGTTTTTACCACTTTCGTTTATGTGAGTTTTAGCATTTTGAATACAATATAATAACATCTTACCGTTCCATCTTTAGCTGAAAATCCAGCAATCAGATGTTTGTACAACTTCTTTTGTCTATCCGACATGGGACAAAGTTCTGTATGATTGGTTTTCTTCGGTAAGTCCTGTAGGACATCTCGCTTCAATCTCCGCAACACAAAAGGTTTCATGATACGCTTTGCCTGTGTTATTTGGCTCTGCTCAAAAGCAGGCATATCATCCTCTGCATTGTTAGTAATTTTAGTGGTTTTTGCTTTCTGTAAAACATAGTAGCGTTAAGGATATGTACCAAATGCTATGTACCAAATACATGCTAAAGACATACATACATACTTTAAAATACTTGAATACTAGTTGAACATTGTAAATCTCTTTGTCATTAATGTAAGAGTACCTATACCAGTCGCAATGACTAGTTATTAATGATAATTACTTACGGCGTTCTTCTGGAACAAGCTTTTGAGATCATCTTTCTTGCCAGAAAACATATGAGGCATCACAAAACACAGAAGCGACATCAGCTCCAACAAGTTGTTTTGTAAAGGTGTTCCGGTTAGTAGGAGTCTATATTTTGACTGAAATCCAATAAAATACAAAATTAAAGCAATATAACAGTAGCGTTTCCTCTAATAAAACAAATATTTCGAGGATTTTTTCCTACTAGTAGCCCAGTAGCGATCAAAATTCGATCGTAAATCATAAAAAAATCAGTTTGAGCGTTGTCTAGTTCTTATGTCAAAGAACTAAGCTAATATAAATCTTCCCTCTATGCTACTTATTGACAACAGTCCGTCTCATGCCTGTCATTGACAAAAGAAACGTAAAAAAGGAACGGTTTATTTAATTCAATTTAAGTTTAAGTTTATTTAATTACACATACATTTTAGCTTACTGCACTCCTCTATGTAAGCTTTAACTATACCGAGAGTCCTACATTTCTTCGTCCGCGCAATTTTCGTAAAAAGGGGTACAACATTTTTGATTCCCGTATTAATATAATAGATTATGAGTAAACTTCCACATTCAAAGATTAATCAATAAATAAGAAACTAAAGAATGAATTACATTACATCAAAACATAATAAATAACTCCTACTGTACACCTGACAATATATATTACTTAAATTTACGTAATATGCATCTCAACTTAAAAAAAACATCCTAACAAACGGTCTTTCAAACCATATTCCAACCAGTAATTATTTTTTTTGCAATCTACCCTCCTACACTAATTTAACCAATAATTTTCAAAAGGATTTAAATAAATATGCTGTAAATAAAACAGCAACTTGCTATGACATATACAGATGTATCAATGTTTAGAAATTAATAAACACTGACCTTAATTTTGAGGAGATTGTCATACCGCTGCGTGGACATATTCTTCAGCATGTGCGCTTCGTCATAGATGACATACTGCATGGGTGTGATGCGGAACATTTTGCGCTCCTCGGGACAACTGCTTACCATCGTGTACCTGGTGGGTATTGGTTAATGATGAGTATTTATGTACTATTAATACCAAAATTAGTTTATGCATTATATTGTATAAAAATGTGCTGGCCAGTATTTTAAAAGCGGCCAAATAAGCTACGCTAACCACGTTATGCAACAAAGAAAGTTTTTGGACCAATCATAGAGAACCAGAGACAACCGGTAAAACAAAACAGACTTATTCCATTACGGAAGATACAAATGATGATTGATTTAAATTAGAGATAATTGTTCTAATCCTCTGTAGCTATTTCCTTCTTAACTGTTTAATTATAACACCCACGGATTTTCTTTTGTAATAAACGATTTAATGATTAGAATGTTATAAAATACCTACGTGGTAAGAACAATATCAATCTGATCGAGCCCTCTCGCATACTCGATCCTCAGTTGTCGCCGTTCTTCCGGATTGCCGTAGTACTTGCTGACGCGCAGCGATGGGCACCAGCGCGCCAGTTCACTGCTCCAGTTATCTAGATAAATAATATTTCAACATAGGTTATTTAAATGGATAGGTACTAGGTAACCACTCCCCTCAATGTACTATTCATCAAAATGTTTATTATACAGGAATGTGTGTAGTGTTAATAATTTAGTAACACATCACATAGGCTTATTGACTAGTGAATATTAACTATTAGGTTTAAAAACGAAAGATTGCAGGTAGGTGCTGGATGCCTCAGCCCGAGGATCGATCGCGATGGTGATCATTGAGGGAGGTCTATGTTCAGCAGTGGATTGATTGTGAGATAGACCGATGATGATGATTCATTGAAGTATGTAATTGCATCAGGATTTCCAATCAGTTGCCCACATATGTATTTCAAAATAAAGACGGGTCAAATCTGCCATATACACTTTAAAACTTAAATTAAACTAATTGCTTTCAAATCTTTAAAGGAAAGTTACATTTAAAATGGAAACAATGTAATGTGTACTTTCAACTACCCAATGCTTACTCATTCATATATGTGATGTATATCTACTGTTTATATGTTCTTTATACATGTAAATGTATAAAGAACGTATAGACATTTCATTACCTAATGTAGAAGCGGGAACAACAATTAGATGTGTGCTCTTAGCTTGACCGGTCTCCTTCAAATGTGCAAGGAAGGCGATAACTTGCACCGTTTTGCCAAGACCCATCTCATCTGATAGGATCCCCGACACGCCCTGCTTGTGCAGCACTGCCAGCCAGTTCAATCCAACAAGCTGGTACGGAGCTAGCTTTAAACTGTTATGGAAAAAACTTCATTTTGAGTTTATGTTAAGGACAAAACCATTGTGTGACTTTTATGAAATTTATTGTCTTTAATATTAATTTATTAATATTAAAGACTTTAATCTTTATGTTACCAACAATAAAGGACAAATAAAAAAAATATTTATTAACCAGTTAAATTGTAATCAGCATCAAAAAACCTACTCAGGGCTCAATATCCCAGGCTGAGTCAACCTGCCAGCTCCAGCAGCTACAGCAGCTTCTAGTTGCTGTGCTAAGCCCACACATTTTTTCATCAGCCTCTGAATGTTATTCCTCGTGCTTAGCAACTCCTGGGTTGAGTTGAGCAGCTCTGTGCTTAGCATTTTGTTGTTGTTGAATTTCTCAACCTGGAATTGGATAGATGTCTACTATTGATGCATGATTTTGGTAAATAGTAAACAAGAAGAGTTTAGTCATTACTCAGGATCACTACTAAATGATATGAATACTATTGCCCCTACTTGCTATGAATATTGACATCGTAATGTCCATGTTCAATATTCTGGATAGTAGAAAGTTCTGTGAAAATAGATGAATTTTGGAAGAGTTCCATTTATGTAGGTCTGTTATATGAAAAGCGTTTTGATTGCAATAAAGTGGCAAACTGTAAAATAACGAAACCTGTGACTTACTATATCTGCTATGTCTAGATCATTTATTTAACATATTTTGTAATTGAAGTCCATACCATGTCCAACCAGCCTTTGAACGGTCTTTGTGAAATGATAGCCTCTGCCTTTTTCTGAGAACAGCCACTGAGTAGCGATAGCTCATTCATGTTACTGGTGTTGAGGAATTCAAACACCTTTCTCTTATCGCCGATTAGATCGTCAGTTATTTCGGTATCAGAATCGTCGCTGAAATTAATATGTTAACCTTATTGATTATAAGTACCAAAATGTAGAATGAAAAATGTCACCATATAGTTATAGTAAATACTTTTTGGGGAGTTTAATTTCTAAGGTGACACAAAATGGTAGTGAAAATCAATCACTGTGTACCACATTTTGTGATTAAGTTATTAATATGACTAATCCGCCTAGAACACTGGGTGGAATAAGGGTAATTCACTGCCAAACAATAGCACTTAATACATCTTTAACTACTGATAAAAAATCTATGCAGATGGTTATCTTTCTAAAAGGAAACATTGACAAACATCCCAATCTCACAATAATATGATTTAATATGGTTTATTATTATACAATGCAGCCTTTCAATTTTGTATCAATATAATTAAAATTAGTCACCTGTCATAAACCCTGTCATCCTTTCCTTTTCTAACACCATAGTCTTCATCCTCACTACCACTGCTGCCTCTCCGGACACGACCACCTTTAGCACCCAGTGGTTTTCTTACAGCTGGAGTTATAGAAGTGGTATGAGTGCCACTATTACTGGAATTACTCATTGCCGGTCCACTTGTCACTCTAATTATGCCTATGTTGCCATTCGCGCGAGGGATG
>DWME01005398.1:0-14951 GCA_018244795.1 Parelbella ahira ahira | reverse complement strand
CCAGTAGCGCAGAGCAACTTATTCGGAACGTTGTCATATTTAAAAATGTTAAGCTTTCAATTTTATCGTATCCACAAAAGGGGACGCAACCGGCAACATGAACTGCCGGCAGCGAAATCGTTCATTTTGTTGATTTATTACTATTAGACTTCGTGAAGCCGAAAGAACTACGGAATACATATATATTTCAGTGGAAATATAAAAGACAGCAGGCTCTTCTTACATTGGTATTAATAAAAAATCAACAGCTGAAAAGTCACGAACGTGTGCCACATTCTTTTTAATACTGACATTACCGTTATTTATCATTTTGGCAGTTTATTTTCAAGTCAACATATTCTAACAGATATTTATTTACATCTGGATTCAAATCAACATCAACTCAAAGCCGCCTAAGTGCGTAATGATGGAGAGACGTTAAACCGAAGGCCGGGCGGCGGCGTCTTTAAAGAAATTCTCTCCGTAAACTTTCTCAATTAGGAGTCGCGGAGTCGCGGCGAATGGCGCGGCAAAAAATTTAAGGCGATCTGAAAAAAATTAAGGGTCGTCAACGGGAGAGAGCTGGGCGAGCGACGTCTTAATGAATCTTAGTTTCTCCTTCAACTGTCTCGGCGACCATGGTCAATAAATAATTAATCACACAGTATGTCCTAATTCTATACAATTAAAAGTTGAAATACTAAAAAAAAAACAAGTTAGTTATGTATGCAAATAAAAATATTTATTATTAATATGAGAATATCGCCATTAACACAATTTGAGATACAAAACGAAACACGGGTTTGTTCTCATGTGTCCGATCCACGAATAGGTGTATTTTAATGACAAGTTTTATACAAATACATAATTCAAATCCTCACATCTAATGTGGTTACATTTTATGAAAGCGTCTTTCGGCAGTTACCCAAATATAGAAGGCGTTCAAAAATAATGTACATAAAAAGCCTCTTTGTTAAGAGACGCGAATTATTTTTTACATAAAACACTTGACGACGAACAATAATACTGTCGCGTGCGTCGAGTTTAGCGAACGCACACCGCACGCAGCGCCCCGAGCGGTTTCTAAATTAATGAGATTTGGGGATTCGGAGATTAATTTCTCCGCGAATTGATTTCGATTCGTTCAAGTGTTTGAAATATCATCGAGCCGCCGGAGTGTGAAGCGACGATCTGTGGCCTAATTGTTCCACTCCAAGATAATCACACGGAATTTCATTTGATATCCAAAATCAATTTTCAGCTAATAATCGCACTGAAACGAGCAGACTCGTCCTTTTGATCCTATTGGGGAGTAATAACTCGTCGATCTTACACTGTTACATAATAGATTTCCATGTAATTGTTATTCGTTGATTAATTGTCATTCTTTGTTAAACTTAACACATTATAAAGAAAAAACTAACGATCCCAGAACTTGTCCCAATAATGCAGCCGAGAAAACTACATGGAAGCTTGAACTTAGCTACCAATAGCAACAATGTACTACAGCAATGACGTAATTATCATTCGAAATATCCATTTCCACTTCCAACGTGTATAATATAAAACATAATGAGAACTACAGGGAAGCAAGCAAGACTACAAGTATCTACCCACACACTCGTATAACATTTAAGTATTTACGTATTGCAGCTAAAAGCCCGTAGGAAACTTACTCGACATTTAAACTTATCTACTTTACGCTTACAATTGTAGTCTCGAATAAAACGACTCACATTATCTCATCGCCGCTTTATGAGCCAGATATATCTCCAATACATATGAATTGGTCCGTCACGACGTAATCTATAATGCGAGGACGATAAGGTCGAGAATGTTTTAAAGGTCTTCGTCACGACGTGAGAGGGCGCCGTATAATAACGAAGTGTATAATAACGGATGAGAGTATAGTAGCGTCACAGAATACATTGTAACCCTCCGCTTACTAATATGCAAACATAATGTCACTTTAAAACTTACGTATATTTTAGAATAAAAACTTTAAGACCTTCTAAATTTCTTATTTCAAGTGAGCGATACACTTATTTATTTATTTATTATTGTAATACCTAAAATCTAACGGATCTGTGCAATGGGCGAAGTTAATGCCTAATACGTTTTATGAGAAATACAAATTCTTCAAACCGAAAAATCAAATTTGCGAATAATGACCACTTTTCTCAGGACCAGGCCGGTATTATTGCAGGGTTATCTACAAAGACGAAGTGAAATAGGCGAGGGTAGAGATAAAAAGGTTTTTTCTTTTCGGCATATATCTCCACTAACACACACCAACGCGCAAAGAAGTGATAGAAGGGCAGAAGGTCATGGTTCTCCAATCAACTCATGTTGCAAATATTTTATGTCAAAGTAAAATAAACATATTTAATAAATGTTTAAACCATATTGATATAAATGATTGCGGTCACAAAAAAATCGTGAGCGTACAATAAATGGTTCGTTCTTATATTCCTTTATCAAATTAATCGATTTTCAAATTGCAATCACGATTTCTTGGCCAACGTGGCAGCTACGCCTTACACCCTTTGTCGTTTTCAAAAGAGACTCGTGTTTATCAGGAGCTATGCTCGTATTCAAGATGCTTAAGATTTCATTCAATTACTTATACCGGCTACTTTCAAAAAAATCTAAACATAAATCATACGGCGTAACATATCCCCGATTTAAGGAGAAAGTGATGAAAGTACAAGAATCACGACAGATCTGTATGGATGGGAAATATTTAAAACTCAGTGGCCTCTACCTATCCTGTAAGGTATCTGCCGTGATGATGTAACACTAATATCCCCGATTGGATCGAAAAGTGACGTTCTATACGAGCATTTTAGCAGTAGAATAATAATTTCGCGTGGGACGTATGCATCATATAGTGTCGAGAGCGAGAAGTACATTCCGCTAACCTATCCCGAGTTACCACGATATCATAAAAGACGACAAAGCCCGGCGTTTATTGGCAAAAACCCCTTAGGGGAGGCCTATGGCCAGCAGTAAACTTAGGTGGATGATGGTGATGATAAATATTTATCTATAATCAACTTTTGGTATCAGCTTCAAGCAGATTGGTGCGGCGAAATTTAAAGGGACTCGTCTCAGCGGGCTCTCAAACTCGTTACTGGTAATGAATCTTGGATTTACTAGCGTTATCTAGAAACGAAGCGTTACGCGAACGCTTGGCTTTTTAAAAATGAATCACCGCTTATTAAAGTTGAACGATGAGCCACAGGAGCAAGTCAGAATTTCAACGATACTCGTAAATCTAGCATTTTCACTGATTTCAAAACCATTATAAGCGAAAGTATTTGTAAAGACAAGCAAAGAGGAAATAGGATTTTTACACAATACAGAAGTTTGGTTATAAAGGGGATTTTATATTTTAAGTCCAAATAAAAGATCGTGTTGAAGAAAGAACGAACTAATATCGACACATACGTGGTGCTCATTCTTGGATGAAATTCACATTTATAATAACCTACGAAATATATCGATTAATAGTTTATTTAAAAGATATTTAAAGTGAAAGAAGTTTTCATCCAGCTATTGAAATTGAACCTGTAGAGTGCACAGTCGATTAAACCAACAATCTCATCAATATGAGTTCTGCACTTGTTAAATGCATTGGTCTACGTCATTATTAAACAAAATCTCTGAATTTTAATCATTTTTTTATTAAATACGCAAATAAACCGTTAGTGCATTAAAAAAAACCTACGTAACTTCACGCCTGTAATCCCCGAAGAGATAGCCAGAGAAGTGTATTAGGTACACTCCCACGATTCACCAGTTATGTTTGTGTCCCATCTAATAATAGGTGGGTAGCCTATATAGACCGGGCACAAAACCAGACTTCGAGTCACTACTAGAAACTATAAATTAGAAAATTCCAATAGTACCTGATCCGAGATCTGAACCCAGGACTTCCCGATCGGCAGTCCCGCTTGCAACCACTCGACCACCTAGGCAGTCATTACTTACCTCAAATAACATAACACCCCTCTATATCCCCGAGGGATAGGCAGAGGAGTGTAGTACACTTCCACGCTCAACTAGTTATGTTACTACTAGTTATGTCCTACTAGGGAACAAGGGATGTGTTTATTACCTTACAACAGACTCAATATCCATACCAGACTCCGAGCACTGCTGGTAATTTCAAGAGGGAAAAACTCTATAATACTTTAACAGCACAATACTAACAACCAAATAATACTTTAACAATATAATACAATTAACCCTCGACAACGAGGCAGCCATTTATCTATTAATAATGACGAACTTTATTCAAATATTATATTAATAGCCACCATTTAAAACTCGCTCGTACATTTATAACTTAAAGTAAAGGACTTAATTGATAGCAGGCGCACTTGAATATAAAACGAGAAAGGTGTCTTCGAAACCGCTATAATAGAAAATAAATACCTAGTCGGTGGTAGTATTAATTGGATGTACGTAAATTAACGTTTCCACGTACGTACCAAACTCCAATTGTTATCGTCGCACGAACTCTATTCACAGCTAGGAAAGTTGGACGGGTAATCTGCTAAATTCAACGTATCTATTTGAACGTGAGACGAAGTTGTGTTCATATCCAGCGACAGAATTGTTATCATAACCCGAGCTCACGACTACTCCGACTACGTACAGCTATGGAGGTAAGTTGCAGCTACGGCGTAGCGACTCGCGTAGCGGTTACACGTACATATATTACTTGGGAACAGTTACGTGCTACAAAGGACTACCCGCATAAAGCGGTTATTTCAATACTTAGTTGTGCGATGAAACCGTATTAGTACGTGTTACATAGTTTGTCATTACTGCAATATAGCTTTGCGAGTATTGCTTGTGAATTAATGTATTCCTGACATACATAGGAAAAGGTAAGGAATCGTCGTTACGTCCATAGCAATATCATATCCGAATAGCAGACGTCAACAACGGTCGTACATTGGTCCATCCATGTTAGAAGTGAAAAAATATTACAATTTTCAATCAAACAACACAATGGAGGCAATTTAAGTTGTAACGAGGACAACATTAAAGGTTTTTAGATTATGTTTACATTTAGCAAATTTCGGCCTGTGATCAAAATCGCGCCGAATAAATGTAAACACGTTGTAACAGACAACAAACAACCTTTATTATTCTAGTAGATAACGATGTTTAAGCGCACTTACGAGTTGTGTTCGCGGAAATGAATCCGAACCTGCGAATCCGAGGTGCGTACTTGTACTTCACGAGATTTCAAACTTTAGTAACCACGTTTTAATTTTATTGATTTGTAAACAGGCTGACACTTTCCAATTGTCTGGCATAACTAGCTTTCGGTGTTTGACATAATATTATGTATATTACGGGAATATCTGAAGCACGCTGTAAATCTCATTTACACGTTCTGCGACAGAAAGTCTTTTGTTTTAGCGTGAAACTGGCATTTAACTTATTTAAAATTAAAAGATCAAAGGGCAATATATATTAAAGTCGCAAATCTTCCGAATTCGGAATCTTTAGAAATATAGACAATAAAATATTGTATTCATCAATAACAAAGATACCAATCTCGGGTGTCTTGTGGGCTGTGATAACAAGAAACTTTCTAAACTAGGAGTACTTACTTAATAACAACGCAAATGGAAGTGGTTGCTGGTCAATCAATTTTTCCATTAAAAGTAATAAGACAACGACAAGAATATGCACATATTTATAACAAACCTGGATATTACTTAAATGAATGCTATAATTTCTGGACGCAAAACTCCAAACGCATTAAATTTTATTTTACGTACTCGTATTACCGTAAATTTGCAGCTTACGGAATCGGGTGCGCTTTCATTTTCAAATTTTAAGTTTATTATTTTTTTTATTCAAGCTTGCATGCTTGAATCAAGTACCTAAACTCTATCCACGTGTTATATTTTCATTTTAATTAAAATACTTTTATACTAAGCAATGATAGCCTAGTGGTTAAGAATTCAGCCTTTCACTCCGGGGGTGCTGGGTTCAAATCCATGGCGCGCACCTCTTTACAAAAGTGCGTTTTAAGCTTAAATATTACTTGCTAACGGTGAAGGAAAACATCGTGAGGAAACCTGCAGACTTTAGAATTTACAAAAAAAAAATTCTAAGGTGTGTGAAGTCTGCCTACCCGTACTTGGCCAGCGTGGCAGATTACGGCCTTAACCCCCTCAATATAAGAGGAGACCCATAATCCAACAGTGAAATGACAAATGGGTCGATTATTATTATTTTTATTTTTTACTTTTATACCGCCTTGTTTGTCACTTAATGCGAATTAAATAACTAAGCATTTGATTGAAATTGTTTGTTCGTATAAATACAAGGTATATTAAATAAAAAATGCTAAAAGTGAATTAAACAATTGTGAAGAAAGCTCCGAATGTACGCCTCATTCCAACACGTCCTTAACGACGAACGCGTTTTGTCTACAAGTATAATATTCAATCACCAGTCTATGACGGGCCAATTTGATTCAACGAAAACAGGAAATACTTACGGAAATATACCTAGAGTGTAAATTTTCCGGTCGTCTTGGCATAAAATGGAGTTTACGAAGAACATATTTATTTATGTCTGTATATGTTGTTTTTCTGCCTATGGCTTACCTAAACAAAGGGCCATCTTTAACCCTACGTTGGGATCAGATGGTCCTGGAGCTGTCTCAAAATATTTACGATTATTATTCATTGTATCTCAATCCGAGCCAAGAAGTGAACAAGCCACCATAACTTGAAGCACGGGACGAGTCACGAATACGTTTTGAATACGAGCGGTTCCGCGCGTTTCTTTAACATTCCCACGGGACGGGGCACGATGAAAGGGGAGACGAAAGTTCTGCGCTCCGCGTTTTATGCGTACGCGGAAGATAAATGCATACATTTTGGATCGCGGAGGTATGGATAGCGCTGTTTTCATCAGCGAATGATGTATTGAAGAATTTGTGACGTATATGACAAACCAATTAATTTCGCGAAACACACACTTTAAACACAATATAACCACCAGTTGGCAGTCTGCACTCTGCATAAGATTTGCGTCGGCAACCGTTCAAAAGCATGCGTTCCGATCTATTTACTTCAAAAATATCAATAATGTCATATAAGCATCACACTTTAAATATAGTGACATCAACCAATACATGCAAGATGTCTAGATAATATATACATATGTATAAGTATATTAGATATAGTGTTAAATCACCGACATCCGAATTGCTTCTTAGTATTATTGAGCGAATAAAGTTGTAAATATTTTGTAGTGTGTAAAAAATAAATAAAAGACGTCGACATGCTGTAAGCTTTAATCGAGGGAACGCTGGGTGGCGAGATGTGGGTCACAGATAGCGACCAATGTTTCCTCTTTAATCGTTTCAAAGAACTTTTTATATAGACGCGAGGTTTATCCGATATTTTCGCCGTCCGATATATTTTTATATCGTTATTTACACGACGATGGCCGAAACGAAATAAAAATATATATACGTTTCAAACAAAACGTTACAACTATTATGAGATTGTTGACAATGACTAAAAATATTTTAGTGTCATAAAATAAAACGCATAGGCCGTGGAATAAAATCAGTATTCATCTATACGCACCCTTCGGAATACACGAGAAACGTCTTAAGACGTAATCCAGAGAAGTTGTGCAATAAACATCAAGAATCGCTCGATCGGGGTTGCTATAGGGGCCCATTATACGAAGGGGCGGACGTATTTGTACTGTAAGCTATTGAAGCGCTTCAGATGCACACCCTAGATATACAACACTGTACTGAAGCCGCGTAGATATAATCTTATCAAACATTAATATTTGACTTGATGTGTGACACGAATTCACTTATCTTTATATATTGATCACGAAAACTAACTTGATATCGATATTACTAAGACACCAATAAATTTTGGATTAAAAAGAAAGATTACTATTATTATAAGTATAAGATATTTGATTATGGGCTGGAAATGTACCAAACGTTTTCTGTAGAGTATATTGCAAAATCGTTTTGTATTTACATATACACAACACAAAAAATAAGATTTTCTCGTAAATAGGAGTATTTAAATAAAATTTACATTTCTTTTATCGCGTTAAACGGGCGAACCTGCACTCGACCTGTTGTAGAGAAAATGTAATCAGAGTTAGAATGCTAAATACATGTAATTTAGGTCAAATATAAATTCCTGTGTTACGAAGTCAGTAGCAGCTACGTAGAGTGCTACGGCGCTACGGCGCGCTGCGTGAAATGTACTACGAGTTACTGTAGCACGCCAAAAGAGGTTAAAGAAGCCGTGAAATATTTTCACATATTTTATTACACACTGCAACTTCATATGGTACAAGTAAGTCACTTGTAAGGCTTAAACTAATGCAATTATAATGTCGGTTCCAAACACGCAGTCACTTATACATTACCTTACGTATATCTGGTATCATAATTATAAGATCAATATCAAATCAAGTCCAGATAGCAAACATGATGTGTTTTGATCTAAATTAACACCTTAATTTGCAACATAAAGATTATTTGCTCTTTTGTAAAGATAAATAAATCTTTATAGTTTATATGTAACAGTCAAAAATCAATCAATCAATCAGTCAATTTTTAAAACTGTTTTATAATCAGATTTTTAGACACACAAAGTTACGAAGAAGACTAGTAAAATTTTATCTCTATTATATGAATATGATATTACAGTTTGCAACAAACAAAACCAATAGTTACATATGACGTCAGTACGGTCTCACGGGACAATGTGCAGATGTGAAAAATTCATTATCATAAAATCTATACGCACGGTAACATTGAAACGTACATCGCGCGAAAAGTAGGCCAAAGATACAAGGTGCATCACTGCATTCAAGGTTCCGTTGTAGAACAAAACATGGTACGAGTAGTACTCCTTTTATTAAGACAGCAGAGTTTGTGTTGCAGTTGGATTTATACGCTTCCAATGGTACGGCTCGAAAGGAAGACACACGTGTGTGCGTAGCGGAAAACAAATATCCGCCGTCTTTATCCTAATAACAACACATCCTTTAAATTATCAAAAGTCCAATCTTATACCCGAGAAGTAAATAAACAAAGTTAATCTTCAAGCTTAAATATTCAAGAGTGTATGCATAAAAACAAATAAAGGTGACCTTTATATTTAATTCAGCGAATGATTTTAAGTCTATTTTATTAACTCCCCGGATGTAATATAGCCACTCTACATTGAAAACACGTTTGTACCCATAACATATGATAGCGGATACGTGGAGATATAAAACGAATCTTGCTGGATACCACCATCTTGCGAACAACTTTTTTGCACTCTGCGTAACGTTGTATCGATTTGTATTATGATGGAGGACGAACCAGAACACATTAATATTTTAATAAAACGTAAAAAAATAAAACGTCGTAACTTTATTTACTATTATACCATCCGCCAGGGTACTCTTATAAAGTAGCCAGAGATAACATAAATATAATAAATGAAATAAATCAAGCGGAAATAAAAAAAATTAAATAGAATAAATAAAATGTAATGATGGAAGAAGTATTAAGGTAACATGGACATGAATGAAACGAATAGGGCCAAAAAAAATATAAGAGAAGACCTAACTTCATAACGGGGATTCTAGATTCAGCAGAGGCTATTAATCAAGAACGGTGTATCAGCGAGGAGCGCGTCGTCAACCGCCGCCCGGCCCGCGCTCGTCGCCGCGCCTCATTAAGCACGTCATCGCTGGCGCACATGTCAGCCTCGGAGATAGTCGGCGCGCTTACGTGGCTCGAAAACGCCAGTACGCCTGCTAAATTAACGGTATTTGATCTTATATATGAGATGAAAGCCTGTATCAAAGTAACCGCTCTGTAAGTTTTTTGTAGTAACAGTCAATAAAATTTAGTGTAGTTTTATTATCTCGCTAGCAGTCCTCCTTAATAACGAAGTCCAAATGCTCTTAACAATACCTATGTAATATTTGTTCAAAATTAACAATAATCTCATTACAATCTGTCTTAATACTTCATTCCGAAGATAAATGAATGTATGTATCTATAGAAGACATTCATGAAAACAAAACACTTTCAACATTTTAATGTAGAACGTTTCGCGAGTCACTATATATGTATGTATATGTAGTTATGTACACATAATTAAATCAACGGGATCTCATGAATAAGGAGCTCGGATAGGTCCAAAAGTAGTCCGGCTGTCCCGAAAAAACATACGCGAGTTAAGCCGGTACATACTTTAATGATACACATCAAATACTTGCCGACCTCTGCTTAGATCCAATGATACTCTACGAGTACAGTGTGTTAATATAGAGCAATAGATAGACATAGAGATAGATAGACACATAGATAAATAGATAGATTGACAGATAGAAATAGATTTTAAATTTATTTAAGGTTTCAATCTATACTAAAACAAGATGGTGGTGTGAGCTCTAAGCCACAGTAAAGTTTGAGATTCGAGTTCAGCACTGGCATGTCACTGGGTGGAAACCGAGCCAGTGCACCTATTTCTGTATTAATGGATTTTGATAGGGACTTAACACACTACAGAAGTAAAATCCAATCAGCGCATCAGAATTTCAACGTCTTTCTACATATTACGTACAAACGTCCGGGGAGAGGCTGAAATTGAAACCCCTAAGATATCACCTGCTTCACTAAGCTTAACATATGCCTAATCGCATGCTCGTGAGAAGTATAAGTTACACCGTAAGCACTAACGTACATATTTAATATGTTTGCAAGACGTTAAAAGCATGTGCACTATACGTAGCACGCGGCTAACTGCTATAATATTTACCGCAGCCTACTAGGCGTTCAATCTGTAACGACCTGTCGCGTCAGTTGCCCGTCGCCGCTCATCTACGCATGAGCTTCATTAAGCAGGATGTCAACTATCTGGTTACATGTCAACCCGGAGCTGAGTACGTGCCACACATTGGATACGGAATATTAGGTTACTCCATAGACATTTCTGATAAAATATATAAGAACCGTACATAATATACGACGCTTTGAGGCATTTTTTCAGCTTATGTTTATCTGTGCGACAAAAAAACGACTAAAAACCAGTATGGAGAAGAAATCTGTGTTTAATAATAGTTTCTTGTGAGATATAGAGAGGTGTGATACGCCACTCTAAATGTCATACTCGTAGAGACAAACATCATAAAGTGACCTTCAGACCAAAAATGTAACTTAGAGCTTCGTCTCAAAAAGTACTGATAAATAGGATCACAGCATCAACGTCTCCTCAATTAAATCAAATGTCTATGCCTTGTTACTAGTATTACCCACTTACAAGTTTTTATGTTCTTATTTGCAAGCACAAAGTATCAAAATTGCATAGTTCAATTTAAAAAAAGACCTCATTATCTTTTAACTCAAAAAGAGAACCGAACTTCTCAAGGGAGTCGTATGTCCAGCAATCGACTTAGGCTAATGATGACGGTCTTGATGAACCGTACTCTCTAAAGCCGTTGTAGTACGTAAAACAACAAATATGTATATATAGTAATCTTAAGTATTGACAAATAGATAGAAGAGAAATCTACAGAGATCGCCGAAAGCGACACGATAGACAAATGACGCACATATCTCTCCCTAAGAACTATCTCCAAAACAATTCCTTTTACGCGTAATGGGAAACGTGACTGTTAAGCCTTAAATTCGATTGATAAACGACCTTATCTTAGGACGATGCGACAAAGACGTTCGCGGAATAAAGTACAAACTGCTTTTTTAAGATAAAGCTAAATGTACCGTTGCGATAGGACCACCCCGCTGGCACAAACCAGTACTATTGCATGTATCGGTTAGAAAATTGTACACCGATTAACAATATTGGTTTACCCTTTTCTTATTGAGATTCAAAACAAATGCCGACAGCCCGTAATACCCAGTTGTGTAGACCGACGTAGCCACATTGTTTTACGTAGCACGCACCACAATTTTTAATATGTTTTGTATGCATTAAATTTCTATGTAAATATCCAGCTTAAGGGATATTTACGATTCCTCAAATATACTGCAACTGGCTCTATGGAGTCGTATGTCACTGAATGAGAAGCAGAAAGGCTGTAATGTGCCAGGCCGGCTGAGCTGATAAAACTTTACACACAAAGAAAAACTGCATTGCAAGGTATGCAGGTCTCCTAGCGGTGTTTTCCTTCATTAAATTCTAAACTACAAGGTTATTTTAAACATTTCGGAATTGTAATCATGAACCAATAGTGGAATATTTCATTTGTCCGCCGCTCTTACAAACCTCGCCCAAGAGACCGGCACGATGGTGTTTTATCGAATGCTACAGAATTATGGAATTTAAGTGCTTGTTGGTGGTTAGTGCATGGTTGCTGATGGTTTCTTGTTTAGTTAAATACACAAAGGGTTTCCGATGATGTATCGTTTGATCTCTTCATTTAAATAAAATAAAATATGTAACATAAAATATGTAACACTCAAAACATCTACCCTCGCATCTCTCATATCCACTAAACCAAGGATAAATATTTAGCACTTCGTGCTCTGTGACTACCCCGTAAAAGACCCGGAGTGTTGATAAGATTGTGATAATAATAATAAGGACATGTACATGCTCTCCACTTTATATTTAATAGCATATACATGATAAAGTGTGTGCGGGCGCTCATATCCTGGCAAGGGATATGCGATGTAAGAGGAAATTATACTTCGCGAGAGATCTTACATACTGTATGAGGTAGAAGCGGCTAATCTCAGATTATGTTATTGATATCGCGAGTACGTAGAACGCTTTATGCAACCTAAGATGTATTCAAATCTCAAATGCTAGATGGCCAAGTAAATTATTCTATAATGTACGGATTATACTGACGTGATAATGTCCAATAGAATTTACTTATCTGACTATTGCGTTACTAAATGGTTCAAGGCACACTAATATACATATCTCTCACCTGAGTGTTTAATTACCTACTTTTTATTTACAATATAAGTTATATATAAGTATAGTTTGCAAAAAAGGACGGTGAAAACGAGCATCTTCTTAAGGCCCTCGAGCGATCGGACGACGGCTCGAACCAACGTGTTACCTGTCAACAAATGCCAGGTACGGTCCGGCACGCACCACGAGACACCGAGATGTCATAGACTCGATGCCGATCAGTCGCGGGCATAATCCGACCCTTGTCAAGCAAAGGCGTTTACTTGTATTCGAGAAACATACGTGGTTATCGCATTAAGAATCACACTAGAGCCATGGCATGTCCTGGCAGTCGGGCACTCGCGACGTGGCGCAGGGTGCGCGCAGGCGGGCGCGTGCGGTCGCCAGGGCGGGCGGCCGATCACTGAAGCCAACCCGGGCACCCCCGCACGCCCCCGCTCTCAGCTCATCCCCCGCAACAGAATCTCTCAATTATTTTATTGGGAAAGCTAATGAGACGAAAGACATCGACCGGATCGTTGTCTGATATTCCCATGGTTACGGCCAAATACACACTCCTCGGACACCCCTGGCGACGATGTAATTAAAATTAAAGATGAAATTAAAATCTAACGTTCTTCAGGCGGCTGTCACGAAAAACTTCCCTAATCACGACGTGTTCATGACAGTTACAGAAAATTTATGGCAAATGGCAGTTATTTTCAAGTGTGTGGCCGTCAAAGTGAACGACATACATTAATTAATTGCCACAAAGTGAATCGCAAGTGTCAGTAAGTGTCAGTAGTTACTAAAAAATAATTGTGGACAATAGATATGCCAAGTACTCATAACCCAATAAATCAATCAATTATACATATTTTAATCGCTATTACGAACACTAAGTATTCCACTTAATTAGCTTGAAATATTCCATTCGGAGAAAATATTAAAATAATACATTTAAGACAAACAAAAGAATATAGACAAAGTATTCGTTAACATTGTAAATATTTCAGCCAGATCAAAACAAAACAACTCGCGAAGATCCAACTCATTTTTCGTGAAAAAAATATTGTGAAAGGGCTTTTTGTGTGTCGTCCTTCATCCATTAACGATGAGTTGATAAATAATTTTTAGGTTCAATAGCTCATAAAGGATACGAAAGGATCGGAAGGTCAAAGAGAGACAAGTGGAATTAGCGAGCGAGGAGCAGGCCGACCGCCGGTGAAAAACTCACCGCCCCATACGGAACGAATTTATACGCGCTTTACACTTACAACTTTGTGAAACAATTCCGTGACAACTGGAATAGCCGGGCTGGTTTATCGCGTGTTTCAACCCGCTCTGCAATTTTAGCTTCACTCGGACCCTAGGGCTACACAGACCTATCCAGTTACATGTTATAATAATCTCCGAATACTAAAACATCCGTGTATTTTTATCGAATGAATGATTAAACGCACTTAGACTGCAGAAATTACATTTGTATCTTATAATGGCTCAGAAGTAAAAAAATAAAAGAAAATAAAGAGCTGGTAATTCAATAAAAAATATAATAATAAATAAATGTCATGTGGAATCTACACACACACACGAACATACAGGCTCAAAGAGATCCTTTAGTACAGTGACCAGACGTCCGATAAACAGCATGACATAATAAAGAACTTCTGCCTTTTCTTTCCACATAATCAGCCCTCGCAAAAAGCATTAACGAAACATAAAATCATAGTTAATAAAACTTAAGTGACAAATACCTCCTTCCTCGATCTACGATGTGAATGTTAGGGCAAAAGGTGAAAGAAATTTCATCTACAATCATTATTCGTTTAAGAAATAATAAATATTAATAATAATCAGATTTCTCGTGATAAGTTCAGCTGCGACTAGCACGTGCCAGCCCTGCTGTGAGAGCGGCCGTGAAGGCTGGATTTCGCAAGTGTAATCTCCAAGTAAAATTGGACGGCATGCTGTTTAGCCTGCAACGGTCGCAGAAACATGTTTTTGAAACAACTCTTCAGG
>DWME01005397.1:0-14953 GCA_018244795.1 Parelbella ahira ahira | reverse complement strand
TCTCAATATGAGAGGAGACCCATATTCCAACAGTGGAATGACAAATGGGTCGATTATTATTATTATTATTATTATTAATATGAAAGCAAAAATAATTACTCGTATGTTCGTTCATTATTATTTCAAATCGAAGTAACTGAACCGAATTTAACACAACTTTGCAAACAGATAGAACAATGATACACGACACGTATTACTTAAAAGAACTTAAACCGAGCCCTAAAATAATGAAGCGAAGCGAGAAGAAACAATTTAATTACAAATCATTCATTATAAATAAATAAAAACGACGCTTAAAATAAAATATACTTTCTAAGTTTTATTTAATTAATTAATTAATTCGCCATCGCGATAATTGAGCACGCACGCGAAAGCTCACTGTTTATTTTAATCGTTCTTTTGAATCAGTACCTACACGTGTATGCACGTTCATTCATTCATTAAGAATGGTTGAATGTACATATTATAAGATTCATTTCGTATAGGTACTTCAATTGTTAAACTGTAAAAACTCCCTGCAATTAAACAATCACAAACAAATGATTTCGAAGTAATATTACAGCATGAGTTATACAAGTGTATATTTTGGAAATATAATCATAATCAACGTGAAATGTTCCAATATTTCCACCATTATCACTCTAATTTTGGACACGAAGCATTTATGATAGTAGGAAGTTGCGGTTGACAGGCATTAATGGTAGATTAGTTAATTAAAACAACGTTAAAACAGAATTATATATAAAACTAAATAAAACGGGCAATAAATCCCATAAAACCTAGTTTTAAAGAGATTAACAGACTATTCCCTGATTCCTGATCAACAAAACATTTTCTGATTTTTTTATATTCGCTGTATTTAAAGTGCGTTTGACCTATATGACATTGGAGGAATAATCGGTCCATCGGAACAAGAGTATTCCAATTAAGGTCGACACGACGGGAAGATGGCGGTTCGACACTTTCCCATCGGCAAATGATGATTCATTTTGCTCTTGATAAATGTTAACAGATTTTTTTGTCTCTACAAAATACATATGTATATGCAAAATTAATAACACAAATTTACCTCATTACATACAGGGAATTATCGGTTTAATACATGCATGTTTTTTCAGGGTAGCCCGTCTAGGTCTAGACCGTTCGAGGTTCTTCTTATAGGCTTCTGACGATCACAGCAAGCGAAGTAGACTCCCCTCGTAGAAGTAAAACTAATGAATTTAGAAACATTATTATTCTCCCACTTCAAATACCTGTATGTACATACCCATATATATTAATTTAATTACGCCATCTAGCATCGAGTGACGGCTAATTATATAGTTTAACAAATCCCCCTTGCTCTATCTCTAAATAGATATTCTGCTAACTTTTATGCTGAATCCTAAATCTCGAAATTTAAAAGTCTCATACTAATATACACATTTTTCTAAAAAGCAAATTTGTACTTGTAACGTCACGTTACACCTCTGGACTTTGTACAACCCAAATTCATACCGTCTATAGCTATCAAATTGGCATCCCAAGGTTGGGATATAAAATAGGTATATACATCACCATCATCATCATCGTCAGCCTCTGAATGTCTACTGCCAGACATAGGTCTCCCCCAACCGGCGCGACTCCTTTACATAGGTACGATACAAATGTACATTTATAGAATTAATATAAAATTTGTTTACCCAAATCGAATTTAATACGTAGATAACAGCTTTTGAATAATTTAAAATCCAAAGGGGTAGATAAGTCAGTTGACAAGGTGTAGGGTGCGTAATTAAAAGAGACGCGTCGCTCGTGAGCTGGGTGTCTTATCGGCGCGGTTTAATTTGAGGCGGCGCGGGTCACGCGAGGCGAGCACGCGAACGAACGCACCGTGCGATGTGGGGTACAAGCTCGGCTATAGACTACACTGGACAGAGGCGAACGTAGGTAGGAATGTTACTCAGTTCTCTAATAATAATAATGACAAGCTGAAGGCAGGGCGCAATGGCGCTTGGGAAGACCTATGGGCAACAGTGGTCTGAAATAGGCTGATGACGATGATGAATGTACTATATACTTTAAGTATATCGTAGGTCTTATCGTTAGAGGGGCGATTTGATTCAGGCAATCTTTAACTTCTCTAATTACTACTTATTACATTTTGTGTGAGAATTAAAATAGGGTTTGTATATGTTGCAACTGAGCAAGGAAATACCTTTACATATATGAAAAAATATCATAATTATTTAATAATTTATTGGCATTACAGCAGTGATAAAGGATGTACCTATATGTATGTACTTATTCAATATGACATCTACTCTCACCGATACGTGGAACTAAAACAAAAGCGATGATTATCAATCTTTTATTGTTACTGAACCTGTGTTACGACTTTTATTGTTAATAAGACGTTTATAATTAATGCATGACTACTTATTGGATGTTAGAAACCAATTTACTAACAAGTAGGTTTTATGCGTTAAAGATTTTGTATGTTGTTGAATTATTGTACCCGTTACATTTACTGTGGAACACAGTTCGTATTTTAAAATTATTCTTTTTAATAACGCTATCGAGCCATCTGGACCTACTCGCCAGCAACCAACATTTCGAATATATTAATTAAATTAACGCTTTGTTTTTCAACGATCGATATCGTACTCTTTTCAAATATTTGTTTTTATACCTTCATCCAATTTAGGTTTGTGACAATTCAAGGGAGAATAATAATTATAGAAAGTACTGTGCTTGAATGAAATTGTTGTCGAATACGTTCTGTATATACATTACGTTTATGAGTATGGTTGATTGATTATTGAGTATGTATTATCTATATAAGAAAAATGTACTGTATCAACCAAACTACATCATCATCAACAGCCTTTTCATTATTCCATTATAAAATGCGGACCAAGTACCAGCAGAAAAAGTATTAAAACCATAGTTCCCCACGTTGGCCAAGTGCGAATTGACAGACTTCACACATCTGAGAGAACATTATGAAGAACTGCAAGATGTGCTGGTTTCCTTACGACTATTTCATTCAACGTTACAGTTTTATTCAATCTTAAAACACACCTAATTCTATAAGTAGGATTGGAATCCAGAACTCTTGTATTAATGTGGGAAGCTAAATTCTAAACAAATTCCTACTTATCACGATTTTTTTAACAATAAATATCAATACATCCTTCATATTAGATGTTGCAATAAAATACGCAAAACTAGGCTAATGGACAAAAACGTTAATAAAAACCTCAAAGTAAAAGCATTTACCGGGCTATTGCGATGTCACATTTTCCATTGTAACCATTAAAGTATAAAAGGGATGTTTATTGAGACAAAATTAAACATAAGCTTCACCATTGTTGTCCGGATAGCTGTTAGGCGACAATTTATCGGATGGTGGAAGACGACGTTATTTTGTCACAAATTTTTCTTACAAAACAAACAATGGCCGAACAACCCAGGGAGCATGACTGACCGAGCTAATTATTTACAATCCGACACGCGAGCCCTCCACCGAAAAAACTGTTACGTGAAATTTCATTTCCTAAGTTGGCTTTTGTGCCGGCTACGTAAAAAACAAACAGGTGAACTCCACCTCTCTTCCTCTTCTTCCTATCTTGTACAAGCAGGTCGAGATTTGTAAATTTTAAATTTACCCTGCTCTTGAGTACATTTTTCATAAAATCTGTGTATAAGCATTTTTTTATAATACTTCAGGTCTCATATTTCAGTCGCGCTTAAATATTGTTCTCCAATATTAAAATAGCAGACTTCCACCAGCAATTCAATTGTAATGAAAGCAGAAAGATTATTAAACCTTACTAACAGGGTTTAGAAGCTGTAAGAACTATCGGATAACGTATTAGCGAAAAACTCTTATCCCCATCAGCTCTCGGTAAAGCGAATGATGATGTTGATCACGTGTTACTAAATAAAGTACAAATTGATAGTAACAAGATTAAACACATACTCAATAAAGTTTAATATGACGACCCGTCAAGTAATATTAAGAATTACATATAATAAATCAGAACAGTGTACCCAGCATATACAGTCAAAAAATAAGACGCAGTTTTATTAGATTCACTTCGTTTTTATATGTAACCTACGGTAAAAAGTTACTTATTAAGAACTTGCTGGATCATAAACTCAACCTGCGTCCACTAAATCACTACAAAATCGAAATTCTTTCGTAACGAAAATTGACTTCCTTCAAAACAACGAATATGCAAATTTAATCGCTCATTCGCCACTTGCGCAAAGGGCGACGGAAGTAATTTGCCTCTAAATTAATAAACAGATTATCCCCTATCAAACTCCGACTACAACGGACTCAACTCCACGAGAAGTCACCGACAATTTATTGGTTCATTGGAACTTTGCGATTTCCAAGTCCGTCATTAATTGCGAATTCAGTGAGGGCACTTAGGGCAAGTATAGCAGTATTGAAACCCTTATCTGTCGTTTCGTTGATATGAAATAATTTAATAGTGACGGTATTTTTTATTGATTTCCAATTTGCAATTGCATTAACGTCAAAATGTATAGGGCAAATTTTAATAATCTTCTATTTCAAATACAAGTGAACATTCAAATTTATTTCTTAATAAATGAAAATAAAACAATTCGGTGGTAAACATGAACACAAATTATTTATATTAAAATTAATATTAAATTTATATTTATTTTATTATTAAAATTAATATCAGACTTTTTAAGAAATGGAATCGAAATTAAACAATTCTTTCACATATAAAATATACAAAAATACCAAAATATTGTCTACTTATTCACAAATAACATACATATACAATAATGTAGGTTCCTATACAATTCAATAGAAATTGACAGAAACATATAAGAAATTAGTTACACTGAAATGTAAAACGAGTACATTTCTCACGAAACGTGCCCAATCTGCCCACGCTTTGGCAGTAACAGTCGTTTCAATCACATTAATATAGACATAGGGAGCGTTATTAGTTCTACAAGTGTATCAAACGCCCCCATTGTTTATTATTGACTCGGCTCCTACGATATTACTTTCCAACTCTTTCGGAAGTTTGCCTCCTTTGTTGACATCTGCCGTTCGATTATTGGAAAATTCTCGAATGATCGGGTTCCATAAACTTTTAGAACAATATTAATTTGGCCGCGTGCTCTGTCTGGATCTCAGAGTACGAATCAATATAGAGGGTTCCATCATAAAATAATCCAAACTCCGTGCTACTACTGAGAAATTAAAATTAGAAGGAACCAATAACATTTTGCCCGACCGTGGGATTAAACACAGGACCTCTTGATCAGCAGTCGCACTTCCGACCACTCGACCAAAGAGGAAGTCCATTGTTCCAATGTTGGTGTTATGCGCTAAATGTGACCACATCTTTAGGATATGCTCGGTTTTAGTAAATCAAATCTTATAGTCAATAAATGTTAGTTCTCGTAAAATAGAATACGTTTTATGTTTATAAATCTTCTCTAAGGATATTTCGACGAACCAGTAAGGCTTAGCTGATTTATTATGTACCACCATAAAATACACCATATATCTCAGTACGAGAATGCAAGACATGATATAGAGTGTTCTAACATATAAAGTGACATTACCATCGTATTTTCCCGAAAGCGTTGGCTGAGGAGTACACTCCCATCATTCACCAGTTACCTTATACGTCCCACCATGGGTTAAGGAATGAGCCTATTGATATACACTGGTACAAATCTAGACTCCATGCTACTACTGGGAATTTCAAATTAGAAAACCACAAACGAATGATTAAAAACAGATGTTTTGTAGAGTTTATATTATTAACCTTTTTATTGCTATCTTCGAACCCTACGAGCATATTCCTAGCGCGCTATCTATTAGTGTTATACGCATCGTTACTTCAAACTTTGTGTTTGCATTAGTAATAATTAAAATTGTATCGCCATGAATACTTTCGCTCGGTATTGATTTAGAGACTGTGAATTATATGAAAGGAATTTTAATCAATCTGTCCATTATCACTACTTCCTTCTAGAAAAGTTAATGTATTTAAATATACTTCACTCTTCTGCAGACCTTTACGGTATCTCGTGACGAATCGATAGCAATAACTCCCTGCGACTACATCTGCCATGAAACTAAAATAACATTGATCTGACACGAAACTATTCTCGATCTTACTTTTATATGACAGCTCAGTTCGTATCCTCATCTAAGTAACATGAAATAATTCTCGACACATAATCAGAAACTGAACTTTATTCATAACTATTATATCTTGAGAGAACCAAACGTGGCAATCTTATTTCAAACCAAGAATAGCTAACCTACACCGCGGCAACCGAGCAGTTATTAAGGACATACACGATTTTCTCAGTGCGTTACTATGAGCACAGAAATTTGAATCATATGCATAAAACAAACACTTGCAGCGATCACGCAATTATTTTTCTGTGTAACTATATAAATAATAACCTTAGCAATCAAGGTTAGAAAAAAAATATTTTTTTCACTAAAATTCCCACCAAGTCGTTATCATAAAAAAAGTAACATCACGCCAGTAATCCCCGTAGAGGTAGGTAGAGGAGTGTACTACTCTCCCACGTTTCACCAGTTACGTTTACGTCCCATGGAATAAGCGGTGAGCCTATTGCCACACACCGGCCACAGATCCAGACTCTAAGCCACTGCTAGAAATTCTAAATTAGAAAAACCTACTAGTACTCGACCCGAGATTTGAACCCAGGACCTCCCGATCGGCAGTCGCACTTGCAATCACTCGGCCAACTTGTATATGCAATCTGCAGTATATTGCATGACTCAATTAATAAGTCATAGAAGTAAGAATTTGTGAGACAAATTATAATTTTATATATTCACGACAGATTGGTTACGGGAGGGACAGAAACCACCGAGTGCCAAGTGTATCTAGGGTAGATACACTTGGCACTCGGAACAGATTAGATGGACCTTTCTACGTTAATACTTTTTTTCTACTTTCATTAAACACTGGTTAGAGTAATAATAAAAATCTATATTGCTAATATCGGTCAAAATCAACTGAATTCTTCAAACGGTGAAACTCTTTGGCGTCGGAAACGCAAACATCATACGGGTTCACAAAGAACGATGAGATCACATCAAGGGACCTATTTCTATTAAAAGCAGGAAAGTCGGTCCTTAATTAAAATCCTTTTTACGACTGTAATAAAACCTTAAGATTACGAAACCACCGCGTTTCCTTTACACGTACCAGGTAGGGAACTAATTAATTTTGGGCATCCGTACGAATTTAATCCGTGTAAACAGATGCAAAATTCATTGGGTCGTATTGTGACGGGCTCGCCCTAATCTGTCGGGTTTAATATGCTTGTATGGAGCAGGTTTGTTATAATGTATATTAGATTTTGTTTGACACACGACGAATCTGTGCGTGTGTTGAGAGCATGGTTTTGTTCGGACTCAACCCAATGTTTATTGAGAGGTTTTATTTTAAGTTTATCATCTTTTTGAATCTAAAATTCCATGACGGTTGTTATGTTAGTTTTTATACAAATACGAATAGTATTTATGTAAAAATTAACATAACCATTAAAACAGTAACGTTGCAAATACTTACAACTTTATACTGACCAACCATAAAATTGAAGAATAAGATTCATTAACTTTAAAACAACGGGTTATTAATAGGACGCAAATAAAAATGGTTAATTCAAAAGTTAATAATATTGACGACATTAATCTGACGTTCATAAATATACTACCATCATAACTTGGTACGAAAGGTACTTATATTCGAAATTGCAGCGAAGCCTTTGATTCGCTATTTACGCTCTCAGTGCGGTTTGTTAATAAAGCAAAGGTGTTTAATTGGCTGACAAACTGCTCGGCAAGTAATTACGTCTCGGCTGGCAACGTTTCAAACGCGTCAATCTGGGTGTAGGGACGGGGTCCGATGGATTCGATAACTTCAGTTTAATATGCTCGCTTTATTACGATATTGGATGCTCTCACTGTTTTAATCGGTATTTATACTAAAAGAATTTTTTTTTTTATTCACTAACATGCCATGATCTTTGTATCTGAGTTTTAGAGTTAATGCTATTGCTTATATTGATTAAATATGTTTCTCGAGAACATTGTGAAGCCTGGGTTGTAATCCAATAGGGACACAGTGTTGCCAGACAGGAGGCCTTGTTTTTCCACGCGAAAGGGCAGCGATGACTGGCCCACGTTGTTTAGGTGACTCCAAAGGAATGTTGCCACCACGAACAAAGATATAGAAGATATAATATAGATTGACTGCCTCGTTGGTCGAGTGACTGCAAGCGCGACTGCTGATAGGGAAGGTCCTAGGTTCAAATCCTGGGTCGAATGCTATTGGATTTTTCTAATTTAGAATTTCTAGTAGCGACTCGGAGACTGGATCTGTGCCCGGTGTATAGCAATAGGCTCACCATCTATTCCATGGAACGTAAAGCGTAACTGGTGAAACGTGAGAGTGCACTACACTCCTTTACGTACATCTTCGGGAATTACAGGCGTGATGTTACATTTTTTTATGTTTCTGATCAAACAATCACAACAGCAGTCTTTGAATCTGCTAACCTATCAATTATTATTTCATTAACATGCCAATAATGTTTTTATTATTTGTTGAACTGCACATTTAAATTCTTTAACACCACCACACAAGACACCACCATCACACCAGGAAACATACATGGTTATTCTCATAACCCACGTTAATAGTTTATCGACTATCGACATTAAGGGAACTATTCACTTGTCCTATTTGGACCTGTATTCGCGAACAATCAGGCGTCAAAGTGTAAAGAACAGCTTCATAAAGCTAGCATGCATAAGGTTTTTCCAGTCACCTAAAAACATTATTTAGCAGACCAACTGATCTAACTAGGTGTAATTATATATAATAGATTAATTAGCGCAATATTAAATACATTGGCAACCTCACTGATTAAATACCTAATGAAGAAGTGCGCGACAATTTATTTACCTATATATGTACGTCCTCTGACTCGTCCAAATATAGGTTTGATAGGACTCATTACAAGTATAAAACAGAAGTGCTTGAGCCCAATAGTGGAAATTATAAAGTCCACAGTCACTAGAGACTATAATATACATTTTATAACCTATTTCTTATTTCGCTTTTAATTTTGAAAAAAGAACTTATGTTATTGCTAGTCTGTTAGAAGAATGTATAGCTTATTAAACTTATATTTAAATTGAAACGTTATTCGTTGCATTACAACTATTTCATATCAAAAACATTCAAATGACATTCTAAAATGTCTTCAATGTGGATCGCGATGTTATAGCATTAGTAAAATGGAGATTTAATGAGTAGTCTAACATAATCTGGAAGTTTATATAACTGTTAAATAAAAGTAGCTTAAATGAAGATTTTCTCTATTCGAACGGCTAATCGCGTGCGGCGCTTTCAGTCAGTTCTCGGCTCATAATAGCTTCGTTAAACCGTGATTGTTCTAGAAGTTTCTGCCAAGAATGAGTGATGCTAATTCGAGTTCATTTCGAAAGTAGGTTGAACTCTTGTTGGACCATTTATTAGTAGTCAGTTCTACGTATAACGTTTTCAGCGAGGCGCTTTAATTCTGCTCTATTAATAAATGATTGTCATATAATCACACCAAAACACAGTACCTACTGGCAATGTACCAAGCGGCAAATATAGAAATACTTGACACTTAAATCCTTATGCACGTGACATGCTCTACTACACTAATTACTCTCTTAAATTTTTAGATTCTGTATTTTTTTATATTACATATTATGTAATAGAATGAATTTCGATATATTCTAATGCACATTTAAAATAAATGCTTTTTGTATCTTACACCGTATATCGCATTCTTAATTGGTATACTGTGTCCACAATATGGTTATAATATTAATAACCATCCATAGGGTTCCAAAGTTCGATTCCTGTTCAGTCTGACATCAGTTCTGTTCTATCTGACATGCGATATACTACGATTACTTACAACGCTTATATCCTATATCTCAAACATGCCTTTGTTGCCGAAATTACAGTATAATAAAAGTCACAACCCAAATAGTTTCGAAGCAACTAATGAGAAAGTTTCAAAAGACAGATTTTATGTCTCTTTCTGAACCTACACACTTGTACTGTATGTAATATACCTGTCTCACTCAATTTAATAACGATACGTGGACAACAAAGGATGTTAAGAGCGCGACCCACACAGATTTTTCCGTCTCGATATAAAGACGTCGCGTTATTCACACTGCGTTGAGATAAAGGCAAGAGGTAATGAAAAGGATTATTGTTTTACTTCTATCTCCATCTAACGATAAGCGAAGTAACGTCCGAATAGAAAATGCGTGGAGATGTTTGGAGTTTTATCACAATTCCTTTTTATACATATTTGTTATTTACCCGCAATATATCAATTTTTACATTAGTTAAGGGGTCAATTATAGATCAGTTTAATTACAAAATGTGTGTTAGTCACGAAAAATAAAAATTGACATGTAGGAATAAGGCTATTCATGAAGAAAAAAATATATAAAAAGGAATGTCCGTTAAAAAATAACAAATTTTAATCAAAATGTTTATGGTTTCTACGAGATGTTACTCATTCTACGAATTGCGGTTATGATTTTATTTATTACCCAACTTTTAAGCACATAGTTGCTACAATTTGGTAAGCAAAGACACGCTGACAGAAGAATTTCTGCATGTCTTTCCAGGTAAATTACATTAAACTCTGTACTTTGGATTCTGTAATTGGAAAATTTAGCTCGTACTTTTAAAAAACAAACCATACGCCTCCACGCATCTCAATATCGCTTTCTTAGAGCGAAGCTGAGTCATTTCGTGGCTTGGTCATTAATTATAGACAGGCTTTTGTCCACACTCAGGGGCTGCGACAGTGTTCGAGATCCGCTTCGAGTCTTGACAATGAGATTGACTTAGATGGATCATTTCTATGACGAACACAGTTCAGTTCTATGAGGGTCACAGGCAACACCGCTTTATATGATTGTTTATTTGTAATTGACCCCTTCGATGGTTAGCATTAAGAGAACAAAAAAGTATGAATCTCGTCGTGCAACATTATAAACTCTTTTGCATAAGCAAATCAAGTGAGTTAAAAGAGATAGAATCCTCAATCCAGTATTTTTAAATGAAAGTCAAATGATATTTAATGGTAAGTTGACCTCTGGCTTGCTGGCTTGATTATTAGGAAAAATACTTCTTCGATGTACCTTCGTTTCACGAGCAAATCAGACATTTGCGCCGGCCACCTTATATTGTGTGGATAATAACGCGTACTAATTGGTAAAAAATTTGTACACAACTAATTTTTTACTCATCACGTTCACAGATCAGTACCTAACGATTAATAGATCTGTCACAATCAAAAGGACAGATGTACTATAAGTTTGTATAAGTTTGTTACCCTCTATATGTTCGTAAGGCTACCCACCAAAGCGTTTGTTAGTTGGACGTAACAAAAAACACAGTATCCAAACTAATAAGTGAGCGAGGCAGAACAAACAAGTGCGTCCCTTAGGTAAACACTTACACGTTATTACAAGATAGGCAATCCAAACTTGCGTAATAACGGAATAGAGTCCGTGGACTGTTCTCTGTTATGACTTACTTTCTTTCATTCCAAGTTTATCATAAATAAGACTCCGTTGAATCTATTTGTGTTATTTTGGACGCAGCTTTGTGTGAAGTGCTGTGAGGAGGAGGATGAGGATGAGGAGATAACGGTGAGAGACAGACTGATAGACACGGGCATTTGCAACGAATTTCGAATAGGACTGCATGAATAGGATTTCTAGTTACCACTTCGAATTGAACTTTAGAAATAGGATAGCTACTTAGAATTGTTGTTCTGTCATAGTCAACTGCAGGACACAGGCATCCCATAAAGAAGTTTTTGCCTAATCCCAGCTACAGATCCGAAACCAGTCGGGCCATCCCAATAAACGTACGTAAGTTAAGCCGATACATATATCTATAATCAAGTGCATTTTACGGTCCGTTATGAAAAAAGTAAAAAATTAAAGAGGATATTTTCGAGCGGAATTCTCAATGAATCAATCTAGTCAAGTGTTAGCATAACTCTTCATACTCTGGGCGTGTTTGAATTGCACACAAGAGGCCTATTCCATTAATTTGTTTCATAAATTAATATTACTGAATAAATCAATGTATACCTTATGGCGTTAATAATAAGGTTCAAAATACTTGATGTACATTTACGTAGGCTGCTATTGAAACAGAAGTCACGGGATCAGACAGTACGAATTTGATCCGAATCAATTAATCCAGTTGGAATGTGCTTAACAAGACTAATTAAAAGGGTAAGAAATCTGTCTATTAAAAGAGTTGGTCTCATGCTAATATTATGAATATTAAATAGGGGTGTACATATAGATACTTAAGTGTAGGTCTTTTTAAAACATATGTCTAAAACCTAATTATGTCTCAACACTTGTCTTGGTATATTTTGAATAGGACAACTATGAAAATGTTGCAGTAGAGTCTAAAATTTAATTTAGATAGCACTCGATATGTACCCGAATTTATAAATATATTCGAGCACCTGTATACTACGTTAGAATGTTTTGTGTCTTGCGAATCGGAACACGATCACAACAGTTATCCAGTATAGCTGCGAATGAAACAATAATTAGGAAATATTCTGTTTAAAAGTATATATGTATATTGTATATACAACTATTCTACACTGCAGTGTGTTCTAACACCACAAGGGCTTCAGTTTAAATATTCAACACGTTTTTACATGTCAAAGTAAATAATATGGTTATGTATGCACTGACATAATATGCTTTCGATGTCGCGTAAAATTGTACACATTATTCTTTCTATATTAAAGATTCATTTTTCGATTATTTAAAAATAGATATCTGTTTAAACGAGTAGATATCGATTTCAAAGAAAATCTACAACCAATTACATTTTACAAGAAATTAAACAATAACCAATTAAGTAAGGAACTTTTGAATTCTATCAAATAACCAGTTCCATTACACTGCAAATTATACATGCACTAATAACTAAGCCACTCAATAGAAGTGCTGCAATTATATTCTCTAATGAACTGGACAGTTGTATCTCCAATTAATTGTCAAACGTGCTCAGGGTATCAACAACACCAATTTAACTAGACCTCTCAATTTCAATATACATTCCCCTAAATTATCCTCCATTCTACGGGTAAAGGGAGGAGTATGGTGTCAAATTTGAAACTGGTTAACCGTTCATGATATCGCGGTAGCATAGAAACTATCAAATAATACAAATATACTACATATTAGTTAAATATTTTATTGGACCATTACACAATTTTCCATTGTTATGTTTTAACATGGCTTAATAGTGTCATCGATAAAGGACAATAATTGTAGGTACCTGTACTAATGATTTGATGACCACATAAAAATTTACCGAAGGGACACCACGGAAGCTTATCCATTTTTAAAATGGCTATGTTGGGAGACCTCATACGATTTAGGAACATACATATGACTTTAATCTGGCAATATTATACATTAAAAACCAAAAGCGTATAACTTTGCTGTTAACGACTGGAATGACCTAGACCTAATTAACATGTACTTAATATAAAAGAGCTCAAGGCTCTGTCATGGTGTTGTATTACAAACGATATGTAAAGTTAACATACTATTATAGCACGCGCTGATTAGTGACGGATAAGCGACAATGTAAAATTTTGATTAGAGTTTCCTGTCAACATCAAACCGTCATCAGATGTCCCAGTCTTTAAGAAACAGCGATGAGATATCAGTAACTTATAGAATGTTCTAGAATATTCCACAGACCCAAATCATTTCGTATTATCCTGAATATAAAATGAAATAGGAAGGAACAATTTGTTCGGTCATGCTCGAGAACACGCTCCAGTGGACACAATTAAAAATAGAAAACAATAAAAAAACATCGGTGACATGGCAGCGGCTAGCGGCACTACGGCTGGTGTGATATTATTAAGTAATGTTGACTTATCGCTAGCAAAGAAGTCAAATAGTACCACAATTATGACGTTAATCAGATCACACTTGAATCAAATACTATTAGCTGATTTGTTGTTGAAAAAGATTTGAATTTAGCAATGGCAGACATTTACGAGTATGTAAGGCTCAAGGATCTTATTTTAAATCTATAAGTGAAGCAATTTTAAGTAAATTAAGGTTGCTTTTAACAAAAATAAAAATTTAAATGAGAAAAAACAGGAAAAATTAGATGTTTGTCACCTTAAAACATGGAAAGCCCCTTATAATTTTACACCCAATAAATGTTGATAGAAAAGCAAATAACTAGTAATTACAGAAATGTTAAATTAAGCCCAATCGATTCAGAAGCACATCCAAATAACAATAAATATTTTTTAAGTATTATTTGTTAAACGTAAACAAAGATGAACTGAAACGGAAGACTGTAAACAAATATGTTTACTGCCCGCAATACTTTTAATGAACAATTTTAATGAGGGTAGAATTAAAATGGCGGTTATTACGTTTTATATGCGCGGCGATAAAACTTGACCCACTTTTTAGGACTGATTGTGCATGTGAAGAAAAAGTATTAACGTAAAAGCTTTCATAAAGGTGTGACTTGAAGTGTTGAAATTTCTGCACAGTACTATAAATAATATAATATTGACATGTATGTATGTATGTACATAAAAAGAAAAAAAGCAATAAGATTGTAAAATACTTAAAGAATATTTTAGTTATTATAAATATCAAGCTATAGTTTTAATTCCAAAGGGACGCAAATTAATTCAAAGGTTAAAATGTCAAAATTGAATATAAACAATCCCGGTATGTGCCCAAATTGAACAATGTATCCTTTGACTCACAATAACTATGTAGTATCTGTGTAAGCAAGGAGTGTTGTGT
>DWME01005396.1:0-14954 GCA_018244795.1 Parelbella ahira ahira | reverse complement strand
TAATATGTATAAACTATGTATGGTATAATTCGCGCGTTTTTTCGGCATAGCCCTAATAGTTTCCTGATGTCCTGCTTTATGAAGACATACAGGAATAAGACCAGACATCATTTAATATCTATTTGATTTTTGGTAATCCGACCTATGTTTATAATAATAAAATTGTAATTGTGTACTAGAGAAGAAAACTTTTGGGTATTTCAGATATGATAGAGAAATCGTGCATGAAATTTAGTTTATTACGGACTCGATTCTAGTTCAAAAAGTATACATAATCGTTACTCTTATTAATGAGGACTAAATTCAAATATTAATATATAGGTAATGATATTATTATATCATTCTGCTCTTAAGGGGAACAATGGTATTACTTCCGCTTCGTGGCAGTAATCAGTTTAGTACCTAGAGTTACTGATAAAGTAGAGCTTAGACAGCAACAGTTTACCACCGTCGCAACAATCAAACAGACGACAAAAATACCTTTTTCGGCGATTAATACTTGAATTACTGAGCTAAACTATATCTATTGTTATTATATATTTTTACGTTTATCCTAGCAAATAGGCAGACGGGCCACCTACTGGTAAATGGGCAACCGTCGCCTATGGATATTTGCAACACCTGAGGAGCGGTCAGTGCTTTGCCGGCTTTGAAAGTGATCTCTCTTTGCGCATTTATTAAAGAACCCCATGTCATATTGTTCCGGGAAAATTTCGGATGGAAGCTCATACCACATTTCGCCAAGCCAGACTCTTTAGAAGTACGCAAAAAACACTGAGTGATTAAAATATCTATATTTAGGAATCTGACGCTTTATTTCCACATAATCCGCTAAACAGCAAACAAAAGACCTAGACTCTAATATAGGTTGGAATAAACCTAAATTTACTCGTGGAAATTATAGAGCTCCATAAAATACGCACCAGCTTTTTAGAATATTCCTTTTAATAATGTACTGTGTGAATTCATATAAAACCAACTTAGTCTTAGAGTATTTCGAGACTCTGAAACGTTACGTCGTGGGTTGATGAGTATATAGTAAGTAGTAAGTAAATTTAATGTCCTAGAGAAATGACGATTGATGAAAATATTCAACAACGTATTTTGGTAATTGTCGAAAAATCTAAAAATTTCTCATGAATCGATTTATTACCAAGTGCACAGCCAATGAAAATATTTTAGTAAATAAATATCTAAGCTTTGAAATGTGGAGTCGTTATTATTATGATATATCAATAAATATAGAAATGAATCTAAAATGAAAATACGGGTTCTCAGGATCCTCGTCAATAACAAAGTTCCTTGCGCTCTTTCTTCTCTCTGAACGTAAAACGATATAGAGACTTAGATTGTTTATATTTTTTGTATATTTTCGTCATGCAAGGAAACACGGACTTACTCTTTTTCTCCCTCTCACTGTGATCTGTATATTTTATTTCCTATCATTATGTATGGCAATTAAAATTTTATGTGACACGTATTCGATTTGGATTGCGACAGCGTTAAGAAAAGTTACGTATTGGACTGTCAAAATTTGTAACTTGCACTCGCAAATTGTTACAAAAAATATAAATTTCGTTAACATTATTTCACTCAAATATCTCTTGCAATAGAAATAATTAAAATTCAGCTGGATTCAAAAATGAAAAACATCTGGACCTCGAAACACACAGACGTTCGTCTAATTAAATGGTAATTACTACTGGAATACCGGGTCTCATTATAATAAATTAAACTTAATTCAACCAAAAGGATTTGCTTTTGAAGGTGTTTGCAACGGTAACTTCGAATGAACGAAGTTTGGGAAATCTGGGGATACATTTTGAAACCTTATCCGTTTTACAATGTTTTACACTTTCCGCTTTATTAATTGTCTCTCGTTATATTTTCTTGCACCACTGACAAAGGTTAAACCGTATCAGAGTTCATGAAATGTGTTTTCATTTTATGTTCTAACTTAAATCATGATTCGCGTATTTTTGAATCTTCGAACTGTCAAATTTCGAATGTTCGAACTTCGTATTTCGATTTTTGATAGAAATTTGTTTTTTATTACATTTAATTTACTCTATGAGTCTTAGATACCCGACTAATGTAGTCATTAATTCAATGCAGAACGACCGCTAGTGGCAAGGGTATATATTTTCGATGATTGTTGGGTAACACTCGTTGAGTCTTATCTAAGGTGTTTATGACAGATAAAAGCTAATGAGTGTAACGTTAACTATTTTAGACTTTCAGGTTTTTGGCGTTTTACTAGAAAATACGAGATTGTGTTACGGAAGAGTTATTAATCTTTCTTTATATACAATCCAGAGTTTAACACTCCCTTGTTTACCCCTTCGGCAAACAGGTGCGATGTTTTGTTATGTTATTTACAATGCATTGCAACACTCATCACATTCCTAAATATACTTGTAATATGTCATGATTCCTTTAACTTAAGGTCAGGACTGCAATATTTACGAAACAGAGAAAACCTACCTAACAGATGTTAAAAATAAAAACATTATATTAGCAAGTATAAACATTACTATTATTATTATATTATCGTGTCAGATCCCTCACGGCGTAGGTAGAGAGAATCGAGTGCCAAATATGTCTAACATTATAAATCTGCTATGTTTATATTTTTATAACACTATTATTTCTTTGATAAGGCTTGTGGTCCCGTATGTAAATGTCAACTAATACAACCCCTTGAAACCTTGGGGCCTTCTAGGCCCTGTTGGTAAACTATAGGAATTTAGTTAGGATGCTACACCCGCATGTATATTTCAGCGAGCATCCTTTGCGGAGAAACGTGATAATTCGTCCGTAATTTTTGTCGACCAAATACGGGTGTAGTGTAAATTAAATGCGTGCTGTTCATTAACCGTAACGGTATTTTCTTAATGAACGTTCAAAAGTATACATATTGCTGAATTGTTTAACTTCTAAGTGTGCTAGTTAGTAGTTACTATAGGCCTGACATTTCTATTTATTTATAATTAACGGAGATTAGGTTAAAAATACTGTCAACCTTTTAAAGAATAGTCGTCGGACAGTAATAGGGACTAATTGGAATGAATAATTAAAAACAACAAAAGAAAAACTTTATCTTCGTTCTACCAAAACAGATCGCAGATCGCGTAACACAGAAAGATTTTTACGCGACTGCGATGTTGTCCTTTCATTTAGTGATTTATTTTTAAAATACAGGGCGTTAAGAAGAAACGATCTCTAGTCAGACGAAATTAAGCAAGACCTGACAAAAACAGTAATAGCGTAATGGTATAAACTTCAGCCTGTCATCTCAGGGATCCGGGGTACAAATCAAGGAGCACCTCCTCTTTGCTAACCACCTGACCACCAACAAACAATATTGTAAACCGTCCAAAAAACAGTATGTGCTTTGCGATCCCCAAATCGCATGTCCATCGGGGTTTATGGGCAATAACCCCCCTGGCAAAGCGAGGCCTACGTCCGACCTACGTGATGATTATGTGAAAGCTATTAATCACATATTACAAAATACCTCCAAGGATGATCTTACTAAAAAATTTAATTTTTCCGAGAATTCAATTCGAATTTTATTTACGTCGCAATAAGTCGTTAGCGCGCATGTGTGGCTGTAACAGAACCGCGCATGCGTACACATCTCCCAAGATGGCGGAACTGGCCCGGTTCGCTGCCTATTGTAATAACTGATTTTGGCGATAAATCAAAATAAACTCGGATAGAACGATGAAAATCAATAGTTGTAGATTACCATTTTAATTGACAGTTAGTTTTGGTGTTCTTATTACCGGCTAGTGTTAATTAAATAGCACATTGCGTTCAACACAGTCAGTACAGTGTTGACAGATCAGTAGTGATTATAAAAAATGAGTGATTGCAATATTTCACGCCGTCTAACCATCCCATTGTGACTTTGACAGATTTAAGACATTGATCTGGTGTACAAAATGCACTAAAATCTGTTCGTGTTTGATAGATGAAAACGAAATAAAGGAAAAAAATGGATGCTGGCCCGTAAAGGTAAGTTTTGTTTTTTTTTTTTAATTTTTTACTATCGAGATTTTATTTGTTATATAAATTTTGTCGTCGTAACCATTCCTAAATTATAATAATCTTTGGAAAACAAATGTAAGCATTCATTATGAGCAGAAAATTAGGCCGAAACATTACCTACTTTCTGGGGTTTAAAATATTTCACAAGTCAACATTATTAAGTAGGTACAATGATGAAATGTAGGAGTGTACACCCCTTCTTTGCCCAACTCTTCAGGGATTATAGCCGTAATGTTTAATATAAGTACAATATTCATCAGGGAAATGTTCAATAATGACACCAGTTTCAGATAAGTAATTAATAAATAGGTAGCTAGTTTTAAGATACTTTAACAGAGTACTGGTACCGTAAAATTGATAAAGAGCGAAGCTGTCCCCAGCTACAACGTTTATACCGAGCGACGGAATTGGCAATGAAGTTTGCAATAGTTACTGACATCCTTGCTCGAGGCAGTTAGGGAGGTTTAAAAACTATTGATAGATGGCGTATAACAGACCAGTCTTTGATCAGTTTCAGTTAAAAGAAACTCAGCGTGGGGACCTATATTACGATAATATCATTTAACGCTGAATCTTAAATAGGTATTTGTAAGGATTTGGTATGTAAACATATTTTATCAACTGGATCGTATTTTTTTACCGTTGTAATGTTAATTTATTTGTAATATGTCACTTAATACGGCTTTATATTATGGCTGTATTTTATGTACGATCTAATGTTGATCGCAAGTCTCTTCCATTAACTGTATCAACCTTGGACCATCTGGAGTATGTTCCTCCCTGCCACAATCTACATAACTCCAAATTGAAAAGCGCTTAGATCCCTGGCCATACGGACATATGGTGTAGATATGTTTTCGGATATCTTTGTAAACCGCGTGTACATGTGTAGGTATATACATACCTACAAGGAACCTGGCGAGACGAAATTATAATAATGATAACATATTATCATTTTCGTTATACTAGCGCGGCAATGCCATAAGCGCCGTTCTTACAGCGCATGGAGCAAAATTGAAAAGAAACAATTACAACCCTCCACAGATTGCAGAAAGGCCGTAATTATGTAAATTTCTCCTTTCAGAGTTTCTTGAAAAAAATAAATTTGAATGTCGTTAAGAAATTACTAGCTGTCGTTTTGCAAACACTTTCTGTTTACGGAAAGTAAATAAAGAAACTCCTTCGTTATAATTAAAGCTCGAAAGAGCTTTTATGAGTTGTTTTGAATTCATTTCTCGGAAACAAACTGACTGATATATTTTTTTATAGGTTTTGGGAATCTAATGAGTTGATAATGCTGTTTAATTTTAGATAATTAATTCTATGGATACCCTTGTATTACCTACATATATACACATATACATATAGCGTTAAATGCTTACAAATACCGGTACAGTTTAATAGCAGAATATACAGAAAAAATTACATAAATTATATTCTATGACTAAATCCAGCCGTCTGCCAGAGTAGCCGCCAGCTAATGGTAAGTGGCTTCCGTCGCCAATTGACATTAGGTACATCAAATTACATCATTAGTGGAGCCGTCAGCGCGATGCTGCCTTAATAAGAGAGCTCATTCTGCGCCTTTCTTGACGAACTTCATGTCATAGCGCTCTGGGGTAATTTCAGAAGAAAATTTATTCCACATTTTGCGGAGGTTTGATATTACCTCTTTGGTATCTTTGTGAGTAATGAAATTGGTACCGACTCTGGTACTGAGCTGTTACGATTTTTCTTACAACCAAGAGGCATATATTTGCCTATTAAATTTGCCTTATTCTTTGCTTGTTGTGATTGGATCGCATCAGCACAGTCAGATTAGGTATTTTATGTTATTTTCGAGAGCCACATGAATCCTACTATCCAATCTAACCTAATTGCAACGTGAACTAAAACCACGGCTGTGTCAGTTTCGGACCGGTAGTTGTATTATTGTTTTTGACATTAAGATGTAAGGGGTTGAATTTAACTCCTGGGGGATTGCTACTGGAACTTTATTGCTATTTTATTCTCACTCATCCCATCTGATCTGTCGTCTGCATGTCTATTCAGCCACATTTAATAATTTGAAAAAAAAAAGTTAGGAAATGACATAGTCACTGTTCAAACTTGAAAGACATTAATATTAACCGTTAGACATTTCAAGACCCTGCATATTGTTATATGTAGCAGTGTATACAGGATTAAGACGAAGTTCAACTAAGCTGTGAGCTGCATGTAAAGTTTTATAGCGGTTCGGCCGTTGTACTACGTGGAGGAGCCACCTAAGCCAAGCTAGATTTTTCTGTACTTCATCTCTGTATTTATAAATACACATTGATCCTTAGTTAAAACTGTATCAATGGATTCTTAATTGTATAATTGCTGGTTAAAATGGATCAGACAAACAATATTTTGTTTCGTCATCGTCCACTGTTGGACATAGGCCTCTTCAATGGCACGCAACTGAGCTCGATCTTCTGCTCTACGCATCCAAGCATTGTCAACCACTTTGCGTATATCGTCACTCTACCCAGTTGAAAGGCGTACTAGGCTACGTTTGTTCAGTCGCGGTCTCGACTTCAGAACATGTCTGCTCCAGCGGCTATCGGTTTTGCGACAGATGTGACTAGCCCACTGCCACTTCAGTTCATCATACCTACTCTATACAGTATAGAATTTTCTCTTATCAGACGAAAAAGTATTCATTCTTTTCAGATCTCAAATATTACATCTACCTACGTAGTATCTCCAAAAGAACAGTACAATAGACCTCAGACACACAGCCCTCAGACAAACCTAGACACTGACATCCCCACTCTATTTTATAAAAGAAAGCTCAGTGTAGTTCGCAGACGATTCTTTTTAACGTCTTGGTTTTGTCTGCATATCGTATTCTGTATTGTACCTACGCTTAGCAGAATTCACGACGGACATAATAACATTGTTCTAATGACATCGAGTAATTAGTTTCATAGTACGATAACATCTTCTCGAAGGTAATAAACGGGAGGATTTTATTTAAAAGTTTAGAATGTTATTTTGAAAAATTATATAATAGAGGATAATAAAATTAAAATTATGGGTTTACATACTGCCAACAAAATAGTTTATGAAAAATACGCTGGTTAGAGCATGCATTTTTCAGCTTATTTTTCCCTTAATTACGAATCTTTTTAAATCTAACCTTTATAAAAATGAATCAATATGTTCCATATTCTAATAAATTGCAATCAACACTACACGAATTTTTCTGTCGATCAAAAAATAATTATAAAATACTGAAAAAAACTATAAATTACTGTGAATAGTTTATGCGTTCACGTAAAATTTTATTACTTAAACGTACATACATAGGTGTATGCACTAGTGAAAGCAAATATGGCGTGGTTTAGGAGTAATAAAGCTGCACAGTACAATATAAATAAAAAAATCTTTTTCTATTTTATCTTCATCATAATTCTATCGTACTTTCCTTTTAATATCCACTTTGTTTAATTAATAAATGAGTCGGCTATCCAATAAACTAGGCTGAGTTATATTTAGTGTAAATTTACAACAAGTCTCGTTACATTATACAAATGTGACACAAACTACATACATTATGAATGTCACCCTGTGTAATTGGCTTTTACGCACGTTCCAAATGATATGATAAATTGCCTGAATATTTTATAGTGCATCATTACGTATTCAAATCTCATAAGTTTTGTAACGTAATAAACTGCTGTGTGTAATATTATTCTTGCAGTAAAACGTTCATTACAATCTATATCGGTGTACCGGAGTACACATTTCAAATTTACAATTTGCACGTGTACCATACACATCGATATGTGAAATTATTAAGTACGCATACACTTGTATACTCTGTCGAAAATCAAACGCCTACACATTTAAGACGAAAATTAGTCTACTTATTAAATGCTCAATTCGACAATTTACTTCTTCAAAAATATTCATTAATGCGAATGTTTCTTTAGAAATTGCAATAGGAACAACCCATCGTAGCGAAGTAACCAAATTTGCGCGCGAAATAAAGAAATGATGTTGTTACAAACGCTTTTAATTTTTCATTTCCTTCTCGAAATATTCAGATAAGTGGAGAAAAGGGTCAACCTTCAAATAATGAAAATTTGAAGTGTCTTTTTAAATTAAGGAAAGAAACTTATAAATGCGAGAAGAAAAGGGTTAAATAAGTTATTAAAAGAGTGCTTCTTTTAATATCTGAGGGTTATATAAAATAAAGAATGCACTGTGTAAGTTTCTCGTTTTTGTGTTATTCTAGCTCAAAGTTAAAACGTGTAACTTAAGGAGTAAAAAGTTTTAGTAAAGGAATATTTACAGAGGCAGTCAAATCCATATTTTCTTTCTTAATATAGTGGTGTTTAACTATATTAAAAATATACTTAAAATTGTATAATTGTTTTTTTAAGATAAACACTGTTAGAGCATAACCAATACCTCTCTGGACACACAAACCAACCCAAATAGGACCTAAAATTGATTTGCTCAATTATTTATATATGTATATAATACATCATTATCAGGGCGATATTTAAATTTAGAGCCCCCAGTTCTTATATGGTAAGAAGAGAAGCAATATAATGTTTTTAAAGTGTAATTTAAAGCCGCCCTGCAGCCTACCCTTAAACAAACCACTGGGTAATTTGTCTGAATGTTAAGTAAATTGGTTTGAATCCTTCAGGCGTATGTATCCTTTAGCTATATATTATGATTTTGCTGTTTTTTATACATACCATTTTATTTATTTTATATATCACACAGAATAAACAACGGAATATATACAAGAATAGTTTTCTTATAATTTACATAATAGGTAGTGCTAAAAGTGTACTCATTTCCTAATTTCTCTAACGATATAATATATATGTATATATACAGTGTAAATACCCCAATCTAACTTTCAAAAGAAAATTGAAATTCCAAACTGCTGGTAATATAGGTAGGTACACCTACTGAAAAACCTTACCAATGTCGGAGAACAATAGCGCCGGCAACGCCGCTATGCGCCGGATTGTTAAAGTGCTGCCAACTTTAGAAGAATCTTTAGGGTTTATTTTTAGATTATTGTTTGATAATTGAACTACTTCAGCACTTTCTATAAATACGTCATATTAATTATAGTTCAGCGGTATTGCCATGTGTTTTGGATATTTTGGAAATTTACAATGATAACTCTCGGGGATCTGTGCCCGGTGTACGGCGATAGGTTCACGACCTATTTCATTGCGGGACGCAAACGTAACTGTTAAAACTTTGGAGCATTATACACGCTTTTGCCTACCCCTCCAGGGATAACAAGCGTGATGTTACGTTTATTAATTTCATTCACGAAAGAGTTTCATTATGAATAATTAATTCATTGGGGTATTTGACATTTAATATAGCAATACATAAAAGTTTATGTAACTGTCGACTCGCTTGCTTGTCGTCTGTCAGTCAATGTCAAGGAGTGAAATGAATACTTAAGGGTCAATGAGCGATTTAGAACGCTAACAATTTTTAGTGGCTTAAAGAAACTTGTTAACTATCTACAATCTTAAAAAATTTAGATTAGCTATTAATTTTCTCCTTATTTGACTTTCGCCGTCGCGATAAGACATGGAGGCAATAGTCTGTTGAATCACGAAATAGAATACTATAAAGTATTCTTATATGTAGGTATATGTATACAATCACTATCACTTCACCTATCTCTCGGGCGTCCTACGCTACGTTTTCCAAGGCGTGATTTCCACTCCTAAACACGTTTACCCAAACGGTTATCGATTATGCGATAGGTGACCAGCCAACTGCCGCTTCAGCTTGTTAATCCTTTCGCTATGTTGATAACTTTTTTGCAGTGGTCGGATACGAAGAGCTGACGAAGGACCTCAGAGTCATAGCTATGTCCAGCAGTGGACGGGTGTAGACTGATGACGATGATGAATTATATTTTTAAGATAACACGCGTATACATCACAAAGGGTTCGACGGAAAGTAATTCTGCTACACAAATCGTTATCATAGACCATTACACGCGGAACACCGGGTTAATACGATAACCATCGAACATAACAGATTATATTATTATCTGTAAACAGACTAACGCATCGAACCACACTAACAAAACAAAACTATTGCGGAGGAACTATTCGAACCGAATACGAGTGTAATAACACGATTATATCTGCGTTTATCGGCCATTCAAGTCTCGGAATTGACCAATAATATTTTATTATGTCCTTTAAATAAGTCCAATTATATTTCCGATAAAATAGTACTGAATATAATATTGAATTGAAACTATAAAAGCTAGCTATATTCAGATAACTATGCGATGCGTTAACTTTAAAAACTTTTAAGAGTTATACGAACAGACATAATATACCATAATGATGCGCGATGAGAAATAATTCTCAAAATATTTGAAATAGTTCAGCTATTTTTTTAAAATACTGTTTACCCAATAAATACATTATTATTATAAATAGACAGCAATACATGGTACATTAACGAAAAGCTATTGTGTTCACTATTCACTATTGAAACTCATTGTAGTAATCAGATATTATCTGGTTTTATAGGTCGCCCGAGTCTTCGAATCGACCTACGGCAATTTATTAAACAGGAATGATTTCTATTTTATGTCCTACAAAATAATATGCTGCGAGGTTGCGTTAAATCGATTTAATATAACGTAACATAACATCACGTCTGTAATCTCCGAAGGGGTAGGCAGAGGAGTGTAGTAGGTACACTCCCACGTTTCAGCAGTTACCTTTAGTTCCCCTGGAATAGGTGGTGAGCCTATTGTCGTACACCGGGCACAGACTCAGACTCCGAGTCACTACTAGAATTTCTAAATTAGAGATATTAAATATATGGAATCAAAAAACCAAGTCATCATGATCATGAAGGTTTTTATTATTTTTTTATTTTGTAGGAATCAGTTATTACATAACATATGCTAAGTTATACTAACACACTGATATGAGAATATTCTTTCTTGAAATAAATGATTATAATTTTTATTATTTGATGACCAGAAGGTTTAATTATTGTGTAATAATTACAGTGATGTCATAATTGCACATTAATTCATTGTTAGATACTGAAATATAAAATAATAATTTCGGAATATTAAACATCACCTATTGTTCTTACGGTAGATTTTTATTAATCATTATAATTTCTATAATATCAGAACGTTAATAAGATTATGAGTTTTAATTTCAGTTTTAATACGATTACGGCGTTATCTTGTATCCCAAGAAAGGGTTGTATACAAAAACTTTTGAGTTTCTATAAAATTGAACGGATTCGTGTTTCATAATGGCCTTAAGTATACTTTAAGTATACTATATACTACTACTTATACTAACTTTAAGTATATTCATAGACTGTCCCATAACTACCGTATATATAGTATGTGTATTTTTCGAGATAAATGTAGCTGGCAGTAGCCCCTATCTCTTCCGCTCAAAAACTATTTGTGTGCGAAATATCGTAAAATTCTGACAAATTTTTTTGCGCGATTACCTCCCTAATATTGATATAAACAACTATACAAATATTCAAATTTATGTATAATATTTGGAAGAGAATATTTAATACATAATAGGTTTCATAAAATAGTTTCCAGACGGATACATCACCTAACGTTGGAATTGGCTGAAATAGGGACAGCACCGTGATACTAAGATTACATACAGTATTAAATCTTACAAAAGCTTCAGAAATGAAATAACGTTACAAAGGGCTTTTCTATAATAGAACACAAAGAGAACAAGCTGAATTCAATCTTGCGTCATTGAAAAACAGTTCAGATTTGATCGAGTATTGCAAATCCGTTCCTATTTGTAGAACTATCGTCCCCGCTTAATATGCATAGAAATGTAAGCATGCACTTTGTTTGTTCGGATCAGACTAAAAATGTAGTTATATAGAGTCAGTAACTCCGTGAATATAAATGTAGAGTGAAATCAATGAATACTTGTGATTTAAAAACAACAGAACGCAATGCAATATCGCATGTACATATATACGTATATAACTGAAAATAGTATTAAGTGTTTTTGATTTGATTTGGTATTTATGTATGTACCACACAGGTACATATTGAATTGTGTACACGTATTCGTAAAATGATGTATATACGAACATACTAAGTTCTCAAATATAAATTCAGTTCTATTGTTCTTGATTTCGGTAATCGCATAGTGTAAAGGTTTACTGACAATCCTTTATTCTAAGAGAACATTCTTATCATTTGGAATACACATAGTAAAATGTTTTTGGATTTATGTACTTACCTCTCCTATCATCATCATCATCATTAATCATTTATTAGTGGACTATTGATTTTCCCTGATTTTCTCTCAGGATGACAAGGGTCAAGACTGGCTTACCACACTGGCTAAAGACGGGTTGACAGATCTCACACGCTTCAGAGAGTGTTGTGTAGCCTCTTTGCGAATTTCCCTCGCGATAGTTTCGTTCACAGTTATAGCATGTGGTAATATATTTTTCACGTATAAAGCTTTTGAAAGACAGAAGCTAGTGCTAAGATTTCATTATCATCATCAGCTTATCTAAGTCCACCTCTGGATTCTATAGATTCTGCGGTCTGTACAAGTTTGTAACAAAACAAGTCATACGAGAGGTTCTACGCTTTTTGCACTGAAAGTTGAGAGTTTGTGAAACTACGTACCTACGTATAGCGGCACAGTTTGAGCGAAAGCATTCCATACAATTTGTGCCAACGACGATGTCTTAGTTGAGTAAAACTTAGTTACACAATATGTACACACTTTTGAGATTGAATAATGAAAAACATGAGAAAAGTGATACGTACGCTCAAGTGTCTGCATATGTAGTTTCTCGTTTGTGTATATCTGATTGCGTACTAGTTGGTGAGTGTCATAGACGAAATAATTGTTTTTGTCTTTTTTAAGTTATAACTTATTTTTTAACTCAGAACCGTTCTGTGAAGGCAACGTGGCAGGCAGGCGATTGTAAGTCTAATATAGCCGTATTAAGTATAGACGATCATGATACGCTTGGAGGACCTAGTCAATATTACATTTTTTATAAGATGCTTCGTTCTACAGCAATTACGACAGATAAACAGATTTCATATTGTAGTGTTAGCTAAGATTAATTTAACAGTTTGACTGCTAAGGAATTCTGCTTCAAATTTTATACAGAATAATATAAATAATTTTAGTTGCTATTATGCGGTGTTCGGTTCGCGCGTCCCACTTCTTCCGCATCTCTCAGTTGAAGTGCGCCTAATGCTAATCTTATTGCAATTGGATGGGAACAGATGCTCTTTACTCAATATTATCTTGAAAAGAGTAGCTCGCGCGTAAACCTGAAATAATATGCGTTGCATTTAAGTCTACAGTGTGTATGTGTGGCTACGAGGAAAGAAGTAGGATTGCTGTATAACAGCTATCAGTAAAATACTGTAAAGCTTAGATTTTAAAACGAATTTTATCATATCAACCGATTGAATCTGTCAAAACGGTAGCTCATTAGGCACCCTAGCTACTTTTCGGTATACTTGTCAGTCGCTCCTGTCTGAAGATTTTTTTTCATTTGAACTTATGTAACCTAAATAGAACCCACATTGGACAGTCATACTTTACAATCCTATACCTGCATCACGTCATCAATCACATTGATTTTTATCAAATTGGACAAAGTATGCAAAACGTTCAATTAAAAGGTTTTATACATATCTAAAATACTATAGAAAGGCAAATGTTTTCAGTTGAAACATCCGAAATGCTAATTTAACAGCAAATAACAGAAACGGAACATAATTCGTTGCGTCAAGGTGTGTACAGTTCAAAGAAGTTGAATTTCTCAAAAGCTTTGTATAATATACAGCTTTCCAATTCCTTTTGAAAATTCAGCAGAAAGATCAAGTTAATTAACTTATGAATCAAATTCAGTACTGCTAGTATTATGAAATTTAGCTATAGTTTTATTATTATTGTTATGTATATATGCTTATTCATTTGAACATTAAAATAGATCGATACTAAGATTAACGGAAAATGGTGATAGTGGATTGACGGTGACTGAATTGCAGAGTTCGGGATTCGTTTACTGCAAGTCGTTACTCCGCTGATGATTTATTTATGGTTTTGTTGAATTCTAAATTCATGTATTGGCTGCTCTGTAAGTCTTTTAAAGTTCGGTATTTTTTATAAACACTCGCCTTGTACGGTCACCGATATAAGGTCCAATGGAGCTGAAGTAACAGATGCTACTAAAATCTTTAGGCTATAATGATATCAATAGTAGGTGATTTACAATTTCCATTACAAGTAGTATTACATAACGTAATACCATAATTTGAATTAACTTCGTGCAAATTCTTAGAAAGTCGTAATTCATTCGAAAATCCTCGAAAAACATTCGGCATTAAATACCCTGAAAACGTAAAATGGAATCGGATCCTCGTTCCACCCGGTTTGCGTAGAGCGGTGCGATGATATAAAATCTGAATTTGTGACTCGTTTCGTCACGAACGAGGAAAGATGAGCGATTACACTGGTAACATACTCTGTTAATTTGTTATAAAATGTTATTTAAGACGCATATTATGTGTAGAATATAGTAAATAATTACTAAAGTGATGAACGTGAAGAAGCATGTCAAGTCTGTAACGATAGATACATATATATGTATATACCATTGGGTGTTCTCTGCCTATCCTGTAAGCGACTTTACGTGATGAAAAAATAATACATACATCTGTAAATCAGTTACATCTTGTAAACTTTTGTACTCTTTATATTTCTTGTTCTTCTAATGATACCTTTTGTTTCACATCACATCATCAGCCTATCTCAGTCCACTGCTGGACATAGGCCTCCCCCAATGAGCGCCATCGCGCCCTGTCT
>DWME01005395.1:0-14955 GCA_018244795.1 Parelbella ahira ahira | reverse complement strand
TGTATTTTCATGCTATTCATAGCACGAACATAAATTTTATACATGTTTATACAATAGAAAAATCTACCCAAGTTAACACCTGATGTAATTAACAAATGCTGTAAAAAAATCGGAAAAAAAGAAAACTCAGCAACAATTTTTTGAGTTTTTTAAATTTGAGAACCAATATTGGTTTACATAATAAAAAGCAAAGATAACGAAAATCAGCTGTCAATGTCACCACAAAACTTGTGGTACTGCTATTTTTACCGCTAGATATCCCTTATCTCCTGGTAATTATTACAGTTAACCGTTGTGACAAATTCTTTTAAAATAGGTAATCTTAGTTATGTTGAAACCAATAAAAGCACTATTGCTTAAATTTAAGCAAAATAACATAATAGGTTAAAAAGAATCTATTCATGCTCCTATCAGCACTATCGCTTAGCTGACATACTAAAACCGGTTGCTGGGGAGACAGTCCACAAAGAGATAGCGTCTGAAGCTGCCGGCGTGGGCAACGCCGCGTGACTGGTACTAGTATGCTAATGCGATGCATTTACATTTATCGGTGTATTGAACATGACAGTGTCCACTGCACTACGATATTTTTGACGGATGAAACTTGACTTCTTTGAGTTCATCATCATCAGTCTACTCACATCCACATTTGGACTTAGGCCTCTTCAATAGCACGCCACTGACCTCGATCTTCAGCTCTTCCCATCCAACCGCTGTCAGTCACTTTGCGTATAACGTCACTCTACCTAGCTAGAGAGCGTCCTACGCTACGTTTATCAAGACACGGTCTCCACGTCAGAACACGTCTACTCCAACAGTTGTCAGTTCTGCAACAAATGTAACCAGCCCACTCCTACAGTCCTCAATCACTGCTCTTCTGTCTGACACTCCTCAGTCTGCTAATCTTTCGGGCTATGTAGAGAACTTTGAGTTAGTATGGGTGAACTATCGAGTGAGTCTTGGTGTGTTCATTTTGAATTGGAATGAATGAACGTTTCACCCTACTGATGTTAATTTAACACTTGTATAGTAACATGTTTACGTGCAGAAAAACTAATTAGAAATTGCTAGAAGTATCAAATTTTGTTTCCTATTTAGCCTAGTAACGCCATCTGTGGTTGTTGTGGTGTACTATTCTCTGTCAAATAAAACTAGTTCCTTACGATGCGTCGAGAAAACACGTTGCTTTTTTATAATTTACTTGATAAATTCATATGCTATTGTATGCCATTTTAATAAAAAAATCATAATATGTTAATAATTCGTTCCTAATAATCTGCTAATTACCCGGGTAAAACGTATATTTCAAAATATAATGGTTACATATATTGTTAAATCAAAAGCAAGAGATACCAGTTTCAATACTTTTAATCCATTTGCTATCGGCTTTTTACCAAGTTTTATATCTGTTACATGGCGAATTGACATACCTATTCTGTTTTTTTTTGTTTAATCATCATCACGTCCGCCTTTTCCGTTCCACTGCTGGACATAGGCCTTTCCCAGGGTGTGGCACAACACTCGATCCTCCGCAGATCTCATTCATTTATTTGTTTAATCCGTTTGAATAGGCGTTGGTTATGAACATATATATCGTTTGTACATTGCTTATTGACTGACTAGTTGGTCGGGTAATTGCAATATTTACAGCAAAATACGCTAAAATACTTTTAAATATATAATCTATGATACAAAAAACACGCGCTGTGGTCACGAGCCCTCAGCACGGCAAATCTAAAGCTATCTGCAAACTGATTGACACCACGACCTGCCGCTCCTTCTCAACGGCGTACTGTTTTGCGTTTGTGCGTATATTATATATTATATGCTTATATTCAAATGTACTACTTCTATAAGACGTGCGAGTTGAGATTTTGTATAAAATACCATAATCACAATCAAAGACAAGCTTATTTGCATCACCGCGGCGCTCATGATTGAGAAGGTTTCAAACATAAGTCTTAAACTATCTATCTTATAGCGGTTCATTATCTGAATATCTAATAGGCATTTTATACGAAATCATCATTGACTAGCAACAAAGATAATTTATTACCACAACCCTGCAATATGCATGAAGGAGTGTCAAATAAATGGCAGCTTTATGCATTAGTTTTATGTAATTTCCATATAATCGACTCAAAACCGGTTCGGCTAAGACTAATTTATTGATAATATCAAAACGGGAAAGGCAAATTGATTAAAGTTTAATTTAAAGATTATTACTGATATAAAGTGCAGGTTTAGTTTGCTATCGAATTTCAATTTTCGTCTTAAGTTAAATATATCTACATTTAAAAAAATGCGTTCGAGTGTTATTTTATATATGTACTTCATACCGCAGAACAGTATATACCGATTGTGAATAATCAAGTATCGAAATGTCAGAATATATTTGTGTAAGCCCACATAGGATAAGATAAGTCATTTTAGGTAAATAACGTAACCTTTTTGAGAAAATAGTAACCGTAGGACCACGCAATGCGCTGGGTGCGCCGGCGCACCTAGCATTTTGTTGCCATCTGTACAAGTGAATGATTGTGCGCGATAGTTGAAGGTTTGCGAGGTGTTTACATCAGACGTATAAAACGAGAAACTATGCAAGTTTCACTGGGAAAACCTAGGTAGTTGGAAAAGGGCTTAATTTTTTTTATTTCAAAGGCTTCTGTCTTAACGTAGTTAGAAAGCTTGAGAGGCATGCTTTAAATCATCTGCCTAATCATAATCACCGGCCCATATCCCTCTTCTCCTAGACATTAGCTTCTTCAATAAGAACCCACTGCGGTCGGTCTTCCATTCTTGAAATCCAACCACACCACATGAAAATCAATGGATGGTTTTTACAGCAGTATCCCGAATGAAAATGGCTACTATTTCTACATTATTCCAAGATGCACCAATTTACATTAAGTATGTATACAGCCTCGTGATAGTATGTATACGACCGATTATCTCTACTTGAGACTGTTCAGCAACTCAAATTAAAACCACAAGAGCCTGTCCACTACACCACTGAATCCACTTAACTACGGATATAGAGAAACCGACGCGACTAATTGAACCGAATAACTTAGTAACAGTTACTTTTTTATAATAAAATAGCTTAAATTATCTTAGGTATATTTACTCTTGTATTTTCTGTTCCAGGTTATCTGTTTTTATATTAATCGCGAGTTGTATATTACATTGTGTGGTTCCGTAGAGTTTTTATAATACTTTATATGTATGTATAACTAAACTCGTACATATGTACATATATAGGTAATTATAGTTTTTTTTTTGTAAACCGTGAATAAAGATTGTTATTATATATTATTATATTATATTTTCGTCTATGATCATGATATTCTTTTATCCATATCACTCATTGGTCACAAGTAAAAAACCTAAAGATCAAGTTTATATCTAATTTCTTTAAAGGCGATTATCAGGTCTCAAAATTTTAGCACAAGTACCTACAAGATATAGGTCCATATCTATATGGGAGTATTTAAAAGGAGACTTTATAGCGGATCTCCAAGAGCCAGCGCAAGTGCCTACATAATGAATATAATTATCACAAGACCTGCAAAAAACCAGCAGTCAATTACCGAGTGGAAGGAAATAACTCTTCACTATAGATAGAGTTGTCGCTGACAATACGGCCTTATGTAATTGGACGATTAAAATCCTTTATTAATTTGTTAATAAAATAGAAATATGTCGTTTTAATATACTTACGATAGACCATTCAATTTTTTATAAAGCCATAAAGAGAAGAAAATATGTTTCTTAATTTAAAATTCGGGGATTGTAACCAAGAACCTCTACTAATCCATTTTTCACTCATCCACCTTCCACTGTTTTCAGCCAGTCTTCTTCCGGGTGCCCTGTTTTTCAGTTGCCCTTTTTCCACGTGATCTTTTTCCGACTGGTCCTTTCTTGACAAATCTTTCTCGTCCCATCTTTTCACGGCTGGCATTTTACAGAATTGGGCTAGAGTTACTCTTAAACCAACGTTAACAGTGTCGTACCAGAACCCAACAGTAGATAATAATCATTGCAGCTAGAACAATGACACCGCAGCAGAGCCTGAGCGCAGATAATTATTTCCGGAGCAAATAGATTTAGCGACCGCAGATAATCAGCGACCGGAGATTATACTGTGTTGTGACATCACTCCATAATCAAAGTGCAATCTCATCAAACTGTAGCAGTACAAAGCAGTCTAAACTATCGATCTGATCATTAATTGCTTTCTTGTTCGCGTTTGTGCATATTATAATATCGTCTCTGTACACAAACAGAAAATAACAAGTATAACCCAGATTTGAGATTTTCATTGCTAATGGCAAGGGAAGTAATAATGCACTTTTTCGATTAATTGGCGACGTCAATAAAGGTTTCGTTATAACGATTGGTGTATGTTTATAAGTTTGTGAAAATCAATTAATTAATTCGATGCAGCAAATGGTAATAGGTATATAAACGTCCATAGCCCTTACTGGTAATAACAGAATATTACGGATCGAAATGTTTGGTTATAGCGCCAGTCATATAATTTCCAACAGTGTTTGGGACAACTCCACTCATGGTTCACACAGAAATATCTTTATCTCACCAATAATGTCTACTGACAGTTCAATATTATGAAATTAATTAAATAAGAAAAATTTATTCGTCTATATTACGATATAGTTAGAATTAAAAAGCCGTATCCAATGTAGCACTTTCAATATATAACTATGTAACTAAGTACATTTATGTAACTAAACTACTCGAGAACTTAGTGGCTATGAATAAGAGACTGGTATTTAGCAGTACTGCACTCTGTATTAGGAGTGGGAGCCATAAAGTAATTGATTTTACATGCATTATGCGTAATCGACCTAAATGTGCCTTTGCCCTCCGGCCTCCGCGTTACTCAACCGATGTGTTGCTGGGAATTTATAAGCTGATGTGCAAAATATTATGCACTTGTTCATTGGGACAACTGTTGTAAGATCCGCTAAAATGTCCTCAAAGCTGATTTTCAATAATTCTAATGACATTCCATAAAGGTTTCGAAATATGTAGCTATATATGTTTTCCGGTGTATGGCAATAGGCTCGCCACCTATTCCATGGGACGTAAAATGTTACCGGTATAACGTGGGAGTAGGTATACTACATATATTCCACTGCCTACCCCTTCGGGGATTACAGACGTGGAGTTACACTTAAGTTTTCAATACAGCTGCGAAATACGATAATATTTCCCGAATATACTAAATAACACTCGCTGCACCTATTTTGACCTTTTGTACTGTTTGTAGATTTATAAGACTGTTATCATTAATATGAGATAGCTATAAAATATAATGTTTCCTTGATATATTATATATATACTCTTGCAGCAATGACTTTGAACAAATTTTTTAATACATACATTAGAATGATTCTTTCTATTTATTTATATTTTGTTGCATATTCCTTCATTTCTTATTAAAGTTACCAGCTTATGTTATCATCATGCAGTCCACTTAACGCGACCTGGTCTCAATGTGTATGGTTATTTAAATCCCATCTATGGCAACATTACAGGAATATCTGGTCGGTCATTGATAGGTTGTTATGCCTGAGGACTAATTTCATGTGCTAATGTGTTGTAATGATGGGATATTACGATGGGAATACATTAACCGAAACCGATTTATTACACCGTATCCATGTTCCGCCGATAAATCAGCAGAGCCAGCTTTCGCGTTGCAGTAAATTTTTATGTATATAGGTTTTATTGCGAGAATTACATTAGTTAGCTACTTTAAAATTCTTTTCGTTTTACTTCAGTTACACTTTTAGCGTACCTATCAAAAAGCATCGGACTTTAGCTATAAACAGATACCCCGTTGTTTCTCTCAACTCTGTCAAATCCAAAATGGCCGCCGTGTTGAAAAATAAATTTTATAACTACCGGCTAATGTAAAAATAATTATTGTAAAAAAACATTGTTTCATATCAAAAGCTATATCTGATATCGGTAAAAGGACGCTTTTACGTTTAATTCGGCCGTTACTGTTGCATCTGGAGCTTTTATAACAGAATTTGTAAACTCTATTTTCATCAGAAATGTATATGGTTCGTTGAGGTTATCATTGCAATATTTTTTTTATGATTTATATGTGGTATTCATTTTGTTATAAAAGTATATTAATAGTTACAAATTCTTAAAGATATTTTGTTTTACTGCAAACTATTGACATTTTTTTAATTTGTTTGTTATTGGACTAATGTATACTAGCCAACAGTTTAATATAAGTACTCAAAAGCTTATGGTCTTTAGTCTACAAACTGCTAAGAGGATAATTAATGAACTTTTATTGATAAAAAGTCGTCTATTTACAGTGCAATTCGATCTTAGTTTTAGGTATTCATGCACCAGGGCAATTACTAGGCTGTTGCTCGCATATTTTTTTACTTTTTGATATTATGGCTTCTGTTACACATTACAGATTATATCTTGGACTGATCTTCTTTAAGGTGAATTAGAGTTTAAAATGAACGCAAGTTAAAGATTTTATTTGCACCGCATACATAAATGAAACGTTGTTAAAGGATTAAATATAATTATACGGAACGAGAGACCTACAGGCGACTGGATACATTGCAATAAAAAGCAGACTTGGCTCACTTTTTACATTGTGCATACGCAAAGGCCGACACTCATTAGAGCGGTGTATTATTACGAACAGGTTGCCCGTTTGCCTGGTTGTTCGCTTGTCGAAGACAGATGTCAATCAGATAAATTTTAACCGCATTTAGCTAAAGGCCGTTTTGCATTACAATTGCACCGACGTATCTCGCCTGCATCTTGCAGGTTGCAAGGAGCGTTGTCCCGTCTCTTTCTATCTTATGTGAATATCTGAAGGGGGAACGAAATAGATCGGTTATTATTTCGCAATTCGGATGTTTATCAAATGTCAACGCATTGCGGTATTAATGCACCGTTCGCCCGTAAATTGTTTTAAAGATATACATTTTTGATACGTACTAGGCTATAAAATTGTTCATGTATGACTCATCCACGTTTGTCGCAAATATTATCTTGTGTCATAATATCCAATTTGCTTGCTTTGATCCAGGTATTCCAAACGAGCCTTAAAAGTCGTTGCTGTCTTACTAAAGTGATAGATAATCATTTATTTGTAGATTTTTCATTGAGTTCAGTTTTGCTTTTGAACTTTTTGGGATATGAAGAGAATAGTACAACAAATAGTCTCTGCTGACTAGGGCATTTCAAATCTGATTGAGGCACTACTTGATATACGTTGCGTATGTTACTAGACAGCGGACGAAAATTAATACGTTTGGTATTGCAGTTATTGCAAAAGACTTTGCATAATTTTAAAATTAATCAAAAACGTAAAAAATTGACGCTATCCTTAAACTATATAAAACCAGAAGAAGGAGCAAAGGAACGCCCCTCCGTAGTATACTTCTAGGACTCACTAATTGTTACATTATACGTTCCACCATACACTACCATAGACTAGAGGGTAAGCCTATTGCCATAAATCAGACACGAATCCAGACTCCGAGCTACTACTAGGAATTTCAAGTTAAGAAACCCATTAATACTCCACAGGGAAACTTTTATAGCGGTAGCCTTACTCGGGCTTCGAACATTACAGGTGTTCTTGGTAATTATCTCGTTTCTTTATTGATTAGATTTTCCGGATGTCTCGATCTTTCGTTACTTTTTATCGTCAAAGTTGTGCACGGCAACGAGATTGCATTAAAAATATAATATATAGTTAGATATACGTATATTTCATTGCCGTATTGATTATCATTATTAGGTACTACATACATAGTTATCCACAATTGGACATGGGATGTCTCTCAGTATTTAATGAAACTTTACACGGCCTGAGAAAACATTGCAGAGAAAATCACAGTGCACAGATTTGTCCAGGATGTTTTCTGTCACCATTGTAACAACTTATATTTAAGCTTATGATTAGTGCAATTTAATCGTTTAGTAAAGTCTTTGATGTGTCTATCAAGTCCGTTTTAATTCGTTCTATTTATTATGGGCACAAGTGTACTCTGAATACACCTCTTAATCAGTTATCGCTGATTATTTCTATATTTGGTGTTTCCCGTTTCAACGGTTCGTTTCGCAACGCGCAGAAATCTAGATGGAAATGTTATAATTAAGATATTGTTTCATTTAATTAAAATGGACGGCTTGATTTACTTTATTAGATAATGTTATGGCAATCGGTGTTCGCTTTGATGTTTATTTGGCGCTGACTGTACATGGTCGCTGTGTAGCTTAGGACTTTCGTACACTATGGCAATAAATCAATACTTGACTTATTTTAATGACTTTTATCTTTTGTATACCATAAGATATGCTGATCATCTATTGTTAAACATGAATTGCAGTTCCTATGGCTTCTTATATAGGTGAAATATATATCGACGTTTTTAGTCTCATATCTTAGCAAATCTAAAATTTAATATGCCTAAATAACAGATAATTTACAAATAACACCATCTAGTTGCAATTATTCTGGTGACAGCGGAAATGCGGCGGGCGGAAGAATTTGTTGACAGGTGCTAATAAGTGTATTTAGCTGCCGTATTGACAGTTTTATTGGTTATGGTTTTATGTCAGGACACTAAGTCAATTGTAATTGTAAGTCAATTTCTTTTGTAGTAGACTATTCCAATGTCCATACAACGGTAAAGCTGGTCTACACGGTCATATGCAGGTTTATGCATCTAAGGTTGAAATCGCGTAGAGTGCGGTTGCCCTTATATTGACTTGGCATTTAAACGTTGTCCGGTTTGTTAAGGGCCGATTGATTGGTATTTCGCAATAGCACTAACGCTGACTAGAACAAAACACCGACCGCTTTGTTACGACGCTATTAAATTACTGTGATACGGTTATGAACCTTTAGTTATCGTGTGAATTCAATGTGTAAGTAGCTTGAACATGTTCTGTGAAAAAGTATATTTTCTACGTAAACGGAACATCGCACTTGTAATCCCTGAAGGGGCAGGCAGGGGAGTGTAGTCTACTCTCGAGTTTCACTTGATTTATTTACAACTAATAGTACGACGTTTCACAATAATTGTAATAATAACAATAATAATTAATATGACGACAGTGATTGTGTAGTTGTTTGGATTTCAGCCTCTCTTTCCATAAGTTTCAGGTACTAACCCTGGCACGCACCTCTGACCTCACGGTTTTTAAAGCTAAACATCTCTAGCTAAAACAATGACGTCATGAGGTTATCTTTACCTTTTACAGTTCTTTCTCCTCATTACACCTTCAGGATTATGAAGTCTACAACACGCCTTCTGCCGCCATAGTAAACTATAGCCTCAAATCTCACTGTAAGAAGTAGGACGCATTCTCAACACTACCAAGAAAAGGGATGATAGTGCATTGAGAAGAATCGTCCAAAGAGCAACCAGAATAGTTTTATTCTCATATTCTGTGTATCTGATAGATATTACTTTATATTACAAACGGCGTATACCTGCATTTTTACAGATAAAGAAATAGACAGTCGAATATTGAATATTTCATTAGTTTTCTGTGTTTATATTGCGTATTTTATTACGTTCTCCCTACTTATGTACAGTTATTTTAACGTTTATTTACTTTTCGTTAATAAAGATATGTAGGTACATTTATTTATGCTAGATATTTTTTAAATCTTTAGCACTGATCATATAAGTTGTTAAGTTAACGGAGATTAATATGTGTAACGATGGATTCTATTGAAAATTAAAACATTGCGCATTAATATAAAGATATGAATCGAAATATATTATAAATATTAACAGCACACAATTTTAGTGCTGGTAGGAATGCTAACAGCGGAACCTGTCGGAACTGACCTAAGCTGTGGCTACTGATTTATTACCGCAAAGCGCATGCCTACCTTATGTCTGCGGTATGCATATGCCAGGTGCATGCCAAACTTTCAACCTCCACGCATTGTATTATCGGACTAAGTTAAACCCGCGGCGTCGTTCGCCTTTTGTACGAACAACAGAGCACATGCAAAAAATTTAAGAAGCGGAGACTTATTTAAGTTAAAACTAAAAAATGTAGCCATTCCGAAAGTGCTTTTATATACAAACTTTATATATAAATGATTGAAATAAAAACAGGTTCAAGTAATTTAGTACTTGACAGAATATAAGCACATGTGGAGCGATATTAAAACCTAATGCAATTATTAACCAATATGTTTCTACGCATTGCAATATCTTATATGGGTACGACGTAATATCCTGATTCATTAATCAGTTAAAAGCGATAATAGCCCAAACCAGTAGTTACAGTCTCCTTAAAGATTTATGCTTGGATAGTTGCACAATACTTCGCGGGGCCTTTCACTGTAGGGAACTAGGAAACTCGCGCGCCGTGTTCTTTGCACGACGACCTCTCGGGCCATCTTTAACACCGCGTACACGTGCTGGTTCTGTGCCACTATTTATGTTTATTATTTAAAATATCTGTTCAACAATATTTATGCTTATTGTTCTGATTTATACATATATTTACTAACTAACTTCTCTCTACGGAACGTGCCCTTCAGGTGCGTTAGAGCTACCTTTGAGCGGTTACAGCTGACATGACAGATTACCTGCTATTTTCTTCTTGTGAAGAGGAGACCAGCTTGGTAGGTTGCCGCGGCACCGTATGGTATGTGCTATTTATTTCATAATCTATATATTCTGATAATACGCAAAGTACTGGTATACAAAGAAACAAACACAATTTTTTTCTAACTGGCAATTATTTTTATACTTTGGATATGTGAAGAATCAATAGGCGTTATTTATGTAACGGGGTGAATACTGTTCAAAGCTCAGTTGATCGATTTTCTCGACTTCATGAAAGTTTTGTGACCAGAAAATCGCTGTTACATTATGTAATTTTTTTTATCTACTTTACATGAGTGTTAGCGTAAACATTTAGAGAAACCTAAACAAATATTTTAAAAAGCCTATTCTCAGCGTCTGATTTCACGACGGATTATAGAAAACCTAGAAAAATTCTGAAAAAATATCATTTAACATTTCTCCTTTATTTTTTCTTATATCCAATTACAATTTTTTTGTTTAGAGTATTCAGGTACGTTTTATAGTTCAGTAGTAAGAACGTACAAACAATTAAAACACCTCTATTGATACAGACTCAATTATCCATAATTGATGGGACTCTACCGTGGTTTTGTTCCTCAGTATTTATTGTTCAAAACGAAGTGTAGAGAGATTTTATTTAAATAACATAATCAATATTAATTCTAGACATATTGAAAATACCGATGATAAAAAACAATATTTATAAAAAATACTTCACCTGGAAAGACTCATGTATATATATTTCCCAAGTAATCTTTCCGCCAGTGTGCACCAGCGTAGGCTTCGCTTTGCAAATGATATAGAGATTGTGCGGTCACTTACAAGAGAGTTTGACATTATCTTTGGATACTTACCGGGTACGGGCGGCGTGTCGTAAGTGACTGCACCTTGTAATTATATTTATTAAGTAATTTTATCAGCTAGGCTAATATGATTACTATCTTAATTCTAATCACCTGTGTTTTTCGTGACAGTAAACGGTAAAGTGTTTGTGTGTTCTAATTTAATATTATGTAGGTCAAAATTACTGGCAAAAAAATTAATTAATAAAAATATGAAATAAAATTTTAATAACCGCATATAATTCAGACTTTTGAAGACCATTTAAGATTACAATATTATTTTCTGTAACGGTGATGAGCAACCAATATGGAAACCTGCACACCTTATCATTCTCCATAATATTCTCTAAGGCATTTATAAGTCATAACATTCTCTCAGCCTATTCGTACTTGGACAGCGTGGCGTAGGCTTAAACCGGGTCAATATACTATGAGGAGAGTCCGATGCAACTGAGCCAGATGATTAGACTAATTGGTGTATTTGTTACAATGTTGTTGGTGGTTAGAGGCAAACATATAATTATTTTATAATTAATTCCGACCTATATTATCTTGTTTGGGCTTGGGTGATTGTTGTGGCTGGTATGTGATTCCTCTTGTATTTTTCTGAAGTGATCCCGGAGACATGTATTTGTTGGCAGAAGTTTTGATATTTTGTCAGGTATTCATATTATGTACGAAAGTATCAGATATATTTTTTATCTTCACGCCTGTATTTCCCGAAACGGTAGGAAGTGGTGTGTAGAAGACTTAGGTATATCAATCATTCTCTTCTAAGATATCAATAATCAAGGGGTACGGAATCTCTAGGACGAAATGAAAATGACTCCGAGATGGTAAATTGCACATTGGTATCTATTAACACCATGGAAACGATGAAAGTAGTATCATACTAAGTAACTATGTTATATTACGCCTGTAATCCTCAAAGGGGTAAGCAGTGGAAGCAGTTCTACGTTTTACCAGTTACATTTTACGGGGCATGGAATAGGCGATAAGTCTATTGCCATCCACCGGACACAGACAAAGACTGAGAGCTACTTAGATTTTCTAGTGGAAATTTCCAATAGAAAATGTTAGTTACAAAATCGAAGGAAGAAAATCTAAGATATAAAATCCAATAGTATCCCCGACTCGGAATTTGAACCCAGGACTTCTACATCAGCAGTCGCGCTTTGCAGTCACTAGTGCAACGACGCAGTCAGTTACTAAGTAACTAAATTGTATTAAAGTAATAACTAATTGCAATGTAAGTTATTCAGCCCCGGCCGGCGGAAAACGTAATCGCTCGGATGACTTAGTGCTCACTTGGGCAATATTTTCTTGTTTAGAAGTTCCTTAAGCGGTTAATGTACGCAAAACATTACAATCGGCCCATTATTCAGTCAGATAGCTATCGGATCAGCGTTAATTCGGTACTTGAGTGTTACGACACTTGAAAGCTCTGACCCGAGAAAAGATGTGGCCACAGCAAGCCTTGAAAGGTCCTAATTACGTTAATTATTTCATGGTGGAACCTAAAATGTAACTCGTGGAGCCTCGGTTGCGACATTCCTCTGTCTATTTCGTCGATATACAGGCGCTATATTATGTAATGTATTTCATTATAATCAAAAATCGTTAATTAATAAATCTTACGCAAATTGAAGGGTTATTATAAAATTATAGGAACTATTTACATTAAAAATTGATTTTTCTTTTTTCTTTGCTTATTCGTATTTGCTACCGCGCAGCACTTTGTAACTTGCCAGCTTTTTTTCCACCTGGTTGTTTGTGGGTTTGACAGCGTCACTGTGTCCGCACAATACGTCACACACAGAACACTCCTGTGTTAAAAAGCTTAGTCAGTTTACTGCGTAGGGTAAGGAAAAAAGTATATGACATTTAGGAAAAAAAGCACGACATTAGCAATGGTCTTCTTACTCAAAGCCATGTTTAAAAAGTTTGTTTTTTCTTCTACTCCAAGAATAAGAGAATGGAGTGAATAACACGTTATAGTATTCAAATACGAAAAACCATATTTAGAAAAAGAGGGAGCTGGCTGCAATGGTTACCTTGTCTGGTCATATTGCAATAGTTTCTATACTTCAAGAATATGAAAGTGGCGTGAATGGCAGTGTAGCCGTTATAATAGAAAGTTATGGAAAATCATCGTTGAGGTTGAACCGTGTGCCCGCTGTGAGAAAAACGGCCGTCTCCATTTTACGAGACAGTGTAACTAGTTAATTTTAAAATGTCGTATAGGTACGAACCACTATGCACTTGAATTGACTGGTAAGATTAAAGATTGAATATGGAAAAATTTTCTGTTATGAGCGATTCCTATTAGCTTGGAAAACCAAGTAGTACAGTTTAAAAAAGCCTGGGTTGAATATTTGTAATGTTTTACTGGTTTAAAGCCTTAAGACGGGGATAGAGGATAAAAAATGTAGTATAATATCCGAATCACGCGTTTTGTTGAGTTTAGCTTGAAGCACAGAAATGTGGATTGAAATCGTACAAACATATCATACGATATTCTTAGACCGCGGACATGGAATAAATAGAAAGGGCATTAACATTATCCGCACAGGAAGCAGATCCTAAGTATACTGTTAGATTTTTCCTTGAATATACTTATAAATATTTATCCTCAAGCGACCTTTACGTCGTGTTGTATAAAAGCAACTGAGACAGCCTTGTCTCTGACAGAAACTGAGCCAAAAATAATCTATTGTCTTTATTATGACGGTTAAGTAAAAGTGTGTATGCAGCTTTACGCTATTTTATCCGCGGAGAGGCAGAGTAAATACTCTCATGGGTTCGCTTAATGATATTGTTGTGACACAGCGGCCAGGACGGTGCAAATGTTACGAGATTTACTTGGATGCTAGCATACCTTTATAAATTAAATGTGTTGCTAACTAGGAACAAACAATGATCTGAATTTGAATTTAGAATAATGATATCGGACGAGAATACCAATTTAGGAACTTAAAGTGGCTTTGGAAGTGGATATAAAAGTGGATATAAAGTTTCTTTCTTAATATAAATTATTTTTAAACCTAAAATTATTTTAATTTGTTTTTATATGTATTGAATGTAATTTTGTCGTTTGTATACTTCAGTGTTTTTACGAACGTCGCTAAGCTTGCAATGTTAATAGGGAGTATAGATTTTGAACTAAATATCACTGGCCATACGATCCCGCGGAAATTTACGATGTCGGTATCTTCTTCAGAAGAAAAGAGCAGATAATCCATTTCATCTGCCGCTTTTACAACCATGTCATGCTAGCTATAACCGTCCAAAGGTAGATCTAAAGCACCTGGGAGTACTTGTTCCCCTGAGACAGCTCGGTCAATCAATGCTTCCGCTAGGCAACCTCATTTATTGTGTAAACACCCAATGAAGTACCCATTTCGTGATTAAATTAGATGCTTTGCCTTTTCCTGAATCACGCGATCACATAAATATACATATATTCCAAGTTGACA
>DWME01005394.1:0-14955 GCA_018244795.1 Parelbella ahira ahira | reverse complement strand
ATTGTTTTTATTAAAAGTAACTGCGCAAATGTCTTCAGGCTCAAATGACTGACGTAATTAATTTTTGATGTCACCTGGTGATGGGCCCAAAAAAAGGAACCTGTGGACTTCCCCTTAAGGTGAAATTAAATTACGTTCCGTTTGATCTGTACAAGAAAATTCCGAATTTAATCTACTAAGCGCCGCTCCCTCATTTTGGAAGTAGGTAGGTTCGGCGTGTCGTTAAGATTAGATTTCAGACACCAATACATTTTAATATTGAATGAAACTGGATATCGTATTATCTTTCAGCTTTATTTCCCCTCTTTAATTATATTTTGGGAGCGCAATAATAAATATTCCGTGGCGCAGATTCTTAACAGTGTTTGTTATTTTTAATATGTAATAGATTAATACTAACCTTATGAAAAATTTGTATGCTATTATTACCATGTATTAGTTTTGTAATTTTAATATTATTTCAAAATCTCTATCATCTATTTATTTTCATCTGCTTTGTTCACAGGGTACCTTAGCAATGACATTTGTTTTATACAGTAGAGATCCCGTGACAAAGTCTAATGGTAATGGCTTTTATATTGTTCGTATTTCTTGTAAGTAGGAAAGAAGACACCTTCAAGATGTGATTCAACTTTCAAAGGAGGCGAATAATCGTGTTCAAATGAGCTACTAATTTTTTTTTCTTTTGCTGTTTAATTTACCTTTGCTTCAGACGGATTCCTTTGTTTTTTATTGAATTTCCCCGTCGCAGTCCCAGTTAGGCGTAATGGAGATAAGTTTTATGTAAATGTTTTACTCTCAGTAGATATTATTTAGACCCGTGAAACACGTCCAGGTTTACGTGGGAATATTATTATTGGCGGGTTCCGACTGAAACTCGTTTTCTTTGTACGCATTTTCCACCTTAACGAGTAATTTTTGGTGTACAAATTTCCGGGAAGTATTCTTGTTACGAACGAAATGAATTGAACGGGAGGATCTTACTTTGAAAGTATTGTTATATATAAAGATTAAATAAAAACATTAACAACGACTGAATGTCGATATAATTCTTGAGATTTTTGATGAAAACTACTGATTTATTTGTTTGTTGAATAATAACTTATATATGTATTATTAGGCTTCAAAAAATTTAAGCGTATAGTGCGCGTGCTAAAATAAACGCATTTCTAATGAAATAGTTTAATACTAGAAACTCCCGCGTTCGCATCTTAACGAAAAAGACCAACGCCGTCATTTTGACGCTAGGTTACCAATAGGTGAAAAACAAGACTATATTTTATTTATTTTTATTACAGATACATTTACTGCAAATTATTGGTTTTTTATTCGGTTTATACAGCACATCAGATTGTTACAATGGTTTAAGATTTTTAAAGTGGATGTAAGTACATATTGCTATTAAATAAAAATATTGGTACATCGCTAAAAAGGGCAAGGGATTCATTGATAACGAAACCACTTACTCGAAGCTTTAAAAGCTTTAATATGGTATTCTGATTTAAAACAAAGTACACGGGCAGCGTGTGCGGGACGCGGCGCTCGGGTGAGCGCGCTGAGTGGGCAAGCGGTTCCGCCGCCGATCTCCTTAATTGCCAAGTCTTAGCTGACGTCGCGATTTGCAATTACGTTCAGTTTCTATGCAGATGGTTCAAATGAGCAAAAACAGCTTTGCAGAAAATTAATCGCGCTACAGCGTAGCGTACACACATGTAATTTAGATAATTAAAATATCGTATTAATCTTGATTCGCTTATTGTGCGTTATAAGAAAGAACGTCCGAAAGGTAATCTGCACAATTAATTAAATTTTATCTGGTTTAATTAAAAGTAATAATTTAGTTTTAGAACACGCATATGGTAGCTAGGCATTCGGCTGTTGACGCCTGACTATTCAGTTGCTAATCTTTTAAACTGGCAGTTTTAGAGACAGTACTTAGACAAAATGTATATCATTTAGATTAGCAAAAATACCCTTATAGAGTACTAAGTCTGCCATAATATGATAAAGCGTCTGATTCGTGAGCGTACATATGTGAAAAAACTTACGATGTTTAAAGATGAAAATTTCCAGCTTTATTTTAGTAAGGTCATATAGAATTTTATCGAACCTTATAATTAAATATATAGTAAATAGACTTTGATTATATAGAAAAAACAATTATATTATATAGCCGTTTGGTGGTATTCGCTGTGTTGCAAGCTGAGTGGTCGAGCGGTTCCGCCGTCGATCGCTTTAATTGGCAAATCTTTGCTGAATTCGCGTTTCGCAATTACGCTCAGACTCTATGCAACGGTGAGCACCTTACTGCACTGCCTATTTCGATCACTTTGATAATTAAAGTCTTTTAAGTGTCGATTAATTATTCCACTGTTCTCCCGATAGAGACAAAACAAAGTGGCGCCGGTAGTGTTAACTTTGTAAATTTATTTAAACCAGATTAATTCTTAACGAATTCTTTGAGACGACATCGCGTAGCAAATATCTAGATTACACCTACCACATATCAACATATAATATTATATAATAATCATTTATTTATTATCTTCGCATGTATTAGACGTAGTTAATACGGCTTCGCAATATAAAGTAGCCGTTTGCCACTTTACGAAGCGTGGAAACTGGTGAGAATCTTCTTTGCGTATCGCGATACCCGTTCATGCATATTGGGAGACATTTTCTGTCTGAAATATATTGAAATCGATAGCCGCTCGCTGCGTGCACTAAAGAAATTTATATTTATTTTTTGACCGTTCTTTTAATACAACTTCGCTTTATATCATCAAATGCTATAAAAATGCGACGAACTGAAACAATTTTAATATTATTAGAATAAGAATTCGAATGAATAGTTTTGAAGATTTTGTGGAATTGCAGGATTATTAAAAATTTACAAGTAATTCTTTATTTGCAATAAAAGCCCAGAGTCAGTAGGTACTCATAATGAATTCCACAAGGTCAAACTACACAATGAGCGGTTTAATATTGATGCGAATTATTAGTTTTAACCGAACTTCAGTCCAATATCTATTGGACTAAGCTTCTGAACACAAAACTTCTCTAAGCTAGATGAAATCTTCAATCATTTCCGAATTCAGTTATTGCGAACTAGTATAGACTGGAATAGTGGGTACCAAATTTGATAAAATTAATAATAATTCGGTTTAAACCGGCTAAAACTGTGAATTAATATTAAATCAAAATAAAGTAGAATAAAAACAAAACACTCAATGGAATCTGTTACAAGTCTGCCAAGTATGTAAATTGAGCATTATTATGCATGTTGCTAGACATTTTACATAACATGTGTGTAAAATATTCAGAAAAGGACGATTTAGTTTTTTATATACAAATAACATATAATATGTTATGCGTATACCTTGGCCTTAGTCCAGTTACAGTCGCGTTATGATTCTTCACACGAAAAAATACAGATTACTGTTTTGTAAATTAAGAATAGATATCTACTATTTTTTAAGAATGAAATTTTCGACTCGTGGCTGCCTATTATTTTGAAAGGACGATACAAACAACTGTCATGTAATGATAGTGTTGTATATTGTGTTGTATATTTTTCGTTGGCAATCCTCATATATACCTACATATAAATAAATTCTAACAAATCTCAATTCTAACGAATTTATATAATATATTATTTACATGTCTCTGTTTACTTTTTAATACCGTAAGTCTTCATCCATATTTTTCGCATCTTATATTTGGCACATTATACATCTTTTGTTAGTTGTCGCGATTGAAAACAATTGTATAAAGGGCTCTTTTCAAATACCTAGTTTCCCAATTAGAATTGAATGAAAGCATACTTGTTAGGAGATAAATTGCCTATTAAGTACATGAAAGTACCTAATGAAAATGCCGCTATTTTTTAACTTTTTCAAGGCATAAACGTCAAAAAGTCATAAACCTATTTTATATAGCAAAATATTATGTATTTGTACAGTAAGAGTTTCATACTAACATAATTTTCTTCCAAAGAAACGGGGTGTAAAACAATCTAGCTATGTAGCACAAAGGAGATACGAAGTACTTATTTTCGTGTTTCCGAATTTGCCTATTGATCGTTTGTAATTGAAATGGGCGGCATCACCGTCCGAATCACGTTCCCGTGTTGTCTAACTGTCTGTGTGTCTGTAACTGATCTGATGTATTATTCAATATTGTGCCAGAATCATTGTCACTTGAATCAATTGAAGCACATTGCCTATTCTCAACTGCTTCGTTGATTGCATGGTTGTAAACCGCGACTGCTGATCGAGAGGTCCTGTGCCCGAATCCCGGGTCAAGTGCCGGGATTTTTCTGTCTTAGATTTTCTAGTAGAAATGCCTAATAATGGAAATAAGCTTATCACCCATTTCATGGTGGGAAGTAAATGTAACTGGTGAAGTGTGGGACGGTACTACACTCCTCTCCTTATCTTTTCGGCGATTACTGGTGTGATGTTAAGTTTTTTTTTTGAAATATATTTAGATTGTTTTTCAAAAATTATAATATATTACCTACTCTATTTCAATATATTGCAATTATTTATTTTCTTGCGAAATTTTCTTTTAATACCCCTTCTACGCGCGTAGATGCTCGAGTCATTTGCAAAATTGGGTATTTATCTGCAACGCATAACGTGGGAAGACGGATAGTTGCGAACTTATACAACCGTATCACGTAGTCAAGTTGTTGTATACGTGCTCGCAATCGATTCTCCATACCCGATACATTATTGTTATCAAGCTCAAATCAATTATCGACACTCGCAATAGTATAATTCGTGTAGTTCTGTGTTGTAAGTGTTTTCCGCAGCTCAGCTAACGGGGTCGGGACTCGACGCTGATATTGATAAAGGTTGGCTTATTACACTCATGGAATAGGTATCAAGTTGGTTCGTTTGTTAAAACTTCGTAATTATTTGATATATTTAGATAAATCCATGTGTTCGACGTAAGGAAAATGAATATCATTGTTTACCTATACACTACATTCAAACACGTATGTAAATACAGATTGTGACAAGATTTTTTATCAATAATGTGATCATTCTCTTCTTATCTCTTCTTATTTATAGACAATTATTAAAAAAATTAAAAAGTATTGTTCTGGTTTGCTTCGCATTGATAGCCTAATGCTTAAGAATTAAGCCTCCCACTCCGGGGGTTCTGGGTTCAAATCCAAGGCGCGCACCTCTTTACAAAAGTGCATTTTAAGTTTAAGTATCACTTGCTAACGGTGAAAGAAAACATCGTGAGGAAACCTGCACACTTTAGAATTTACAATTTAAAAAAAATCTAAGGTGTGTAGTCTGCCAACCTGCACTTGGCCAGTGTGGCAGACTACGGCCTTAACCCTCTCAATATGAGAGGAGACCCATATTCCCACAGTGGACTGACTTATTTTTATTTTATTTGCTTCGCATATGTACATATATCCAACAATTTGCTTCAAATCTTCTTATATGATCGGTAAAAGTTGTTTAAGAAAATTAATTTACAATAATTAGATTTTATAATAATTAGACGATAATTGACATAGATATGCTGATTTATAATAAATATGATTTAAGAACATCGTAATTGCCATCATGAGGATATTTATGGTTCCTTTATCGGACACCGGTCTCCTCTCAGAATGAGAAAGGTTAAGGTCACAGTCTGATTGCCATTCAAGTGCAGTTTGGTAGACTTTTGACATTTTGTAAACCGCTTGTAAGCTCGGATTCATATCACAACTTTATATATATATTTTTTTATTAAATAAGTCGCCAACATTTTATAAACTATATATTACATTTTGTTGTAGATATGACTACTGTTGCAAAAGTGAGTTTGTTGCCGCTCACTGTCTGAACAGTTATAGGCGATGATGTCATCATTGATATTATTGTAAAAATAAATAAATAAAGTATTAATACACAATAGCTAATAAATTTACGATAAATAAATGTTAAAAATCAACATAATCAATGATACAATTAATAAATACTAAGTGACAATTGAATTAAAATAATATAAAATAAAAAAATTGCTACTACTACAACCTAGTTTCAGGTTACTTTTCTTGTGAACCTCAAAAATATATAATCTCATTTAAATTTAAAATATCCTGAAATTGTAATTGCATACAAAAACGATGTCATTCCCCGGCAATATTTAGAAATAGGTAATCGTAATACGATTATAGATCTCAAACGACCTGTAAAGTTGAGCAACATTGCGCGCGATCGCCGCTTGGATGGGTGAATTGTGACGGCAAATTGTCACGAACAATTTCGAATTTTGGTGATTCCATTAAGATTTCACATCTGATTTGGAACGTGGAATTGTAGTCATCACTTTCTTTCAGGCAAGGACTACTTAAAGACTTGAGAAACACGCATAAGAATATCTACCAGACAATAAGTTAGCAATTGATTCAAATAAATAGTACTTGAACGCAAAATTCATGTCTAATTATAGGGTGGTCTAAGAGGTGTAGTGACAACTATTTAAAAAGAAAAATATGAATTTAGCAAATATTGATGAGGTAAAAACCAAAATGACTATAGATGTATTGAAAGTAACGAAAATTGAACAAGACAAAAAAATATCCACTTGATCACAGATATCACTACCGATAGAGTTCATTTTCATATGTTCCTACGTAATGACCATCTTTATATCAAATCTCGAAACATTTGTAGGTATATACAAATTAAGCCTTTGGCTTCACAAAGTATCATTTTTCAACTTATTTTTATTTTTGTTACAACGTAATCTCGTTTCGGAAAAAATACAGAAACGATGGTTTATTTCACTTCTTATCTGAATGGGTACCATGGAAAGTTCCTTTACAAAGAAAACGAGTTAAATCAGCCATAAATTCGGCCCGAATAGCGATTCCAGTAAGTTATCATCGGCAGTTACGAAAGCGTGCCGCGAGTTTTATCTTTAGATAAAAGCCTTTTTCTTGCAGGTGTATTGTCTTGTAAATCTTGGGTTATTTATGTATAACCTTTATAACGTAGATAACTTGGAATGCTTAGAAGACGTAAATTAAACACTTCATTGGTAACCGCATGCTAATTAGATCCTGATTCTGTTCACGAGCGTTCCTGGAAATTAGTGGCCTGAAACTTCAACGCGTAATAACGTAGATTATTTATTTATACATTTGTTTATTTATTTATATACATATTAATTAAAACGGCAATACCATTTAATTTAATTAATAACATAGAAATAATATTGAAAAATGACATTAAAACGAAATAAAACTCAAATTCAAGGCATACGTTAGTGCCCAACCAAGTGTTTGTCGCTAGTATTGTTACATATCGCGATTCAAATATTCATCACCTTTAAACCGCGTACAACTTATGATCCACAAACCAATATCTCTCACTTTCGATTACATTATTACGAAATTACTAGAATACCTTTAATCTTAAATAAACCTTATTTCATATACTTGATTGTTCGATGTGATAAATCTATGAAATTATTCTGTCACCATTCGTGATTTATCATTTCATCCATAATGGCAAGGCGTCTCAATTCTCGTGTAGGGGATTAGGGCTGCAATATTCTATATACGCTTACAATGTGTTAGGGATATCTGTTTAAGCTATTTTATATGTTCGAGTCGCGGGATGTCGCTAAAAAAATTATGCAGCCTCACACTCAAGTATGTGGATATTGCATTTACAAGAATCGATCTCGTATACCTCATTGTGTGCAAATGTAGCGTGATTGTGTCACTTTTTTATAATTGCCTTGAAATCTTGCTTAAGTCGATGTATTCGAAATGTGTTGTTGGAAATTTTGTTTTGTAGAAGGCAATTAAAATCGTTCCCATACATCGTATTCGAGGGTTCCAGCGAATACTTTTCAATTTATCTCAAATGGGCCTTTCCTTGTCGTGTTCGGTAGCGACCGTCTATTTTCCTCCCCAGTTCTGTAATTTTTACGTTCCTTATCTATTTTATTAACCCATTACGCAACGAGTATTCCACATTAACCGATGTAGGTCGAACATTAACATGTGGCTCAAGCAGCCCGTCACACAGGAACTTCTGTTTGTGAAAGCACTTTCGATGTGCAAATCTTTTTGCGCTCAACAATACCTTATTGACATATGAAGTTTATTTGTCACATGCTATACCGTATGTTCTTTACTAACAATGTAAGTCTTCCCAGCTTCATTATGCCTTTCCATATCATAACCAACAATTGCATTGTTTTCGTTAACGAAGAAATCAGCGGGTAAAAAACGAATTTCTACGTGTCGTTCAAGTATTAATGATTCACTTTTCAATAACTCAAAGAATTACAATATTTCTAGCATGATGAAAGTGCTGTAAAGTAGATTGAGATAAAATTCATCTTAAGGGAAAATATAATATAGCTGTAATTTATATTGGAAATGGGTCTCCTGTAAGGCAGGGAACGGTCAAAGCTATAATTTGCCTTGCTGGTCAATTGTGGGTGGGCAAACTTTGCACGAAAGAGAACAATTGGGGTTGTTGATAAATATAACAAATTAAAATTATTATTGGTGTATACGAACTCGCTATATAAAGAAAAAAACGGAAATAGGTACTTGTCTCAAATATCTTTTCTGTAATACATTTTGTTACCTGCTTAAATCTCCTGAGGGTAGTATAGGAGCAATTGCATTCAGATATTTCTTCGCTGTGTTCAATAGCGTTCAATTAAATAAGTGCACAGTTCGGTCGAACTGAGTTGCAACCGCATGTCGTAATCTCAAGCATTGCTCAAAGAACCACAATTGCCCCGCCGTGCGCTGTGCCGGTCCCCTGCATCAAATGCTTACTTTCACTCAATCAGTACATTGAATTCTCTATCGAGAGCCGCTACGTACACGATTTCCTCATTAACGCGCTTTTGTTCGAGCGTCTCCGGTATTCGTGCTTCAGTGTACGGGCTCGTATACAGATCTTGTGTGATCTGCAGCCAGTGTAAGCTATAATCTCATACAGTTATTTATCCATACTGCGATAGACAACAAAGTATTTTATAATAAAGGTTTTAAAACTGAATGTAAAACTGAGTTATAATATCGATGTGAATAAAAGAAAGAAGTCTCCTAAGTGCCGTAAAAACAGACGAGTATTTGTAGCAGTTTCTTTATAGGTTTCTCCTAAATTAAAATTTATGACAAAATCGACGGATTTGAGTTTAGATCAGATTTCTTTGAGGAGGCTCTATTCAAATATCGCATATATATACATCATTGCAATAAGGTGCAGTAATGAGCACCTCTATATCAGCCTCGCTATTAGATTCGCGTGTGTTCCTCAATACACGCTCCAATCAATGCTTCAAAGCGTCTTAGCGCCGACAAACCATATGTGTACTGAATCGTTCCTATGCATTCATAGATCGATGTGTGAACTTAAGATAATTGCTGACACAAATACTGTTATTAGCAAATACAGTAGTTCTGACGCGGGTGCATATCTCTACTGCCACAGCTGGACGACCAGTATTGACGAATTTTCATAATTATTACCCATGCTCCGGAGAGTAGGTAAAGCAGTCGGTTGGGGTTGTTATTGTTAAAGAAAAACAATGAAAACACGTCGGTAACCTTAAAGGCGGGTTAAAGATATTCGACAGATGAGTAACGCATATTATAGCCAATTCTAAAACAAATAGAGTATGAATTGACTTCAGTCTTGATTATCGAATGGAATTAAAAAGAATCGGAGAAAAGAACTGATTAACCAACTTTTTAAATTATAATCCTGCATGTATACATTAACACTATCTGAACTGACAGCGATGTCAGTTGTACATTTATACATTTTTACACGTTAGTATTTGCTGAGATTCGTTTTTTTCAATATCAATTAGCCGCACTCTAAAACTGGAGATAGGTTACAAGATACAATGATATTTATTATATGAGATTATACTTTTCAACTTCTACTAAAGCTTCCACAGCTTTGCATAATGTAACCTTTAGGGCAGTCAACGCAGAGTTGGAAAGTTTCTGCCAACTCGTTTTATCGCTTGAAAGATCTGCTTATTTATATTATTCGTACCTTTGGTGGAGCTAGAGATATTTCTTAATATATTTTATTTATGGCATTAATTTTGAATCAAAAAAATAAGTATAATTGCTTATGTATGTTCGGCGTCGTGATGTATAACAGAAGGCTTTCAGTACATAGTACCCTTGGGCTGTTAACAAGACAATATGTACTTGGATAGAGTAATATGGCCTATGTCTAAAAGCATAATTCTATTATCTCCAAAATACTTACAAAATAAGAAAGGCTATTTCTCTCTCTATTTATTAACGAGGTATGTTTTTGTATGCGTGACGTAGTGATGACGAAATATATTGAAGACGTTAGTAGGCAACACGTGTGTTGGAAGTTTATTAAGACGACTTAAAGGCTTGTCACAAGCTTAACAGTTAAGCTTATGATTAACGGGATTCAATGTTCATTACCCGACAATGCTCAGGATCATTTACCTGAGCGCTATACTATTATGACGAATATTAGATAAAGTTGCCCATTATGTTAGAGCTAGGATGTATAATAGCTATGTATATCGAGAGTAACAGTCATTCATCATTGTTCTGCATATTGGACATGACGTCGTTTACTTGATATTATGTTGGAAATGAGAACGGTCTAGTTTGTGGCAGGACATTAGCATTGTGGATATTTGTTGTAAAATAGGGGTAAGTTTTTTAAATTTAGTGCTATTGTGACATCCCTCAAACAAGTTTAACAATATTTTAATACGAACTCGTATAATCTCGTACAGTGTTAGCCTAATAAAGTGAAGCGCATAATAAAGGATGAAAATTCTCTTTTTTATTTTGTTCTTCAATTAACATAAAATTTATGATGTAATATTTATTGGTTTTCAAATGGTTGTGTCACCAATATATATTTCCTTTTAGTTCACTGTAATTTATTTTAATTAAAATTGCATTAATCAGATAAATGGTGTTGACATGTCAACCACACTTGGAAATTTGTCATTATTTCAGATTTAGTGCAATATTTGCTTAACGATTTAAGTATTTATAATATCGAATAGTATTTATTAATGATAAAACATCTAATTACGGGTAAAAGTATATAAAAAAAAAAGTGTCATGTTTACTGCACTTATCTAAACATTATGTTTGAAAGCAGAAATTCAAAAAAGTAAAATGTGCATACATAGGTATGCTTAAACAATATTCGCAAATTGATTTTCATTTGAAGATATAAGAAATTAAAGTTGCATATATGTATTTTTATAAACCAAATTAGTTTTCTATGAATAGATAAGACTGCTATGTTTCAGTTTGCAAAATGTAGTCACAGTAAAATATCAGAAAATTTCTGTACCTTTTATCTATATAACAACCGGTAAATCTGTTCTCCTTATATGCTGCACGTCGCACAAATAGCGCATATCAGACGTCATAAATTTATATTCGACCCCTGATTAGGGCGGATATCTAATATTGCTTCAATACCGTCGCTATAACGCCGCGACAACGGCAGGCGACTCGCTGCCGGGAGTGTGAAGCGAATTGCTGAGCCCCTTGCAAGTCACTCATATTATCGTTCCTTTTAATCCAAATGAAATGTATTATTGTTGGTGCAACATTTGTTTATTGTTCTTTAGGTAGTGGTAAATTTTACTACCGAAATATTGACTTCTTGGCAATTGAGGGTTCTTGGGGCTTAATTAATTCCAAATATCTCTTCAAAATTTAGAATATTGGGTAAATGATCTTTGGACCGTTGGATCGTTGTTTACAACTCTAATGTGCCATGTTAAAATTTAAACTTAAAAATACATCATTTTTACTGTTATTCATTCCTAATCTTTTATTGTGCCTATATCCTTTGTAGCAACTATGTATAAACGCGAGACTTTTTACATTTATCTTTTCCCTAGTTACACAATACATTAATATGTACATGTAATGTAACGCATTTATTAATCTAAATGTAATCAAGAATGAAAAAAGGTTTTCTCTTTCATAAGGTGGACGTCAGGATGAACAGAAAATGTATACTAAAATATTCCAGTAAACGAAATTTCATCCCTAAAAAGTATTTTAAGTATCAAACTTCGGAATTTCCAATAAAATGTAACACAAAATTTCAAGTAGTGAAATAAGGTAGAGTGACGACGAGAGAATGAGCTTTTTAAACGTCAAAGAGTTCGTAATTTAATTCGTTTTATTATGACAAAGAAACGACTGAATGCTAACTTTTCTTCTTCCGGTTTTTCCCATGTTTTATTCAACTTTGGCATTCATCTTCACCTTCAGAATTTCTCTGAGTGAATAAGATTTGAATAAGTTGACTGGTCAATTCTCTATTGTTATAATATCGTCCTTAGTATAAAACGTGGATATAAAATAACATGCCTAAATACATAGGCTTTTTTTCTATTTACGAAGAGGTAGGCAGAGGAGTGTAGTACACTCGCACGTTGCACCAGTTACGTTTAAGTCCCGTGGAGTAGGTGGTGAGCCTATTGCCATACACCGGGCACAATTCCAGACTCCGAGTCACTACTAGAAAATCTAAATTAAAAAAAATCCAATAGTATCCGACCCGGGATTTAACCCCAGGACCTTCCGATCGGCAGTCGCGCTTGCAACGATTCGACCAACGAAGCAGTCATTTTCAACGTAATACGCTTCAAAATCTCAAAGCTGTATGAAATAACAGTAGTTATCGAAATCAAGCCCGTTTTTAATAAGACCACTTTGCAGTTATCATACTGACGTCAGCAAAGTAATCTTGCTTTGTGCTTACCGAATCGAATTGACTCCCGGAAGACTAAGTAAGAGTAACTGGAACAAAAGGCATCATCGTTCGCCGGTCGCTGAGACGATATTCTCCTTGTTTTGGCCAGTAATAAAATGTTACAGCGTCTGTTTTCCTCGGATAGACAATTTGGCGAACGTAATATTGTTGTATAATTGTTACCTTCAAGTGTAACGCTTTCCAGATGGCACAGCGATATTACAGACATAACTATCACAACTTAGGGAACGGTTATAGGGAGACCGATTTCCGTTGTCGGTACACGGGTGCACTTATTGCTTTTGTAATATTGTACGGACATAAAAACAAATGTCTACTATTTAGTTTACTACGTGTAAGTAGGTCAATACGTATCTATGTTAACGGATATCGTATGCGATGCTTCATATAAATGGTTTAAATTTTAGTCTTCAATCTGTGGGCCTGGGTTACATTTTTCCTGTATGCATTTTTGATTTGAAGACACGTTTATCAAATTCAGCCCCACTCGATTTTAAAGCAAAGAAAAATATGATGAGATCTGTACGTCTCGGAAACCTTCTTAATATTCTTAAAGTAAAAGTCTGCCAGCTCGTACATGGTTATTATTGTAGATTATGGCTTTATCTTCCTTATTTTAACCCTTATTTTATGACGCCACAGCAAATAGGTTAATGGTGGTGATGACTCTGGAGGTCGCGTAATTTATGAAATGTTTCTTGAATCCTCTCATAGACGGCATGTCAAGAAAGTAATCAATATGTTAAATACTATGAGATTAAATTATAAATATTTATCAAAGAACATTCTGTTATATGTTCATAATGGATTATCGTAGTAATGTTGGCATTTTCAACCAGAACATGTCTTACAATGAGCGATTAATTCATTTTTATGGCATTGGCTACTCCATTGTGTTCGCCATTAGACTGTAATTTATTAATATTTTATGGTCTCAAAGGGATGGTTATAATATTTCTTAAAATGGTGCATAAATCATGTCTTACGTTTTGCAGAAATTTTCTTTTGAAAACGCCTCGTCTTGAGTTTCGAATGAGATTGTGTTTCGTACGTCTCTGCGGCATTCTATTATTTTTGTAATTACTATGCATTTGTTGATAAGATACAGTCATATGGTTTTACGATTGTCATTTAATAGTTAAAAATGCTGACGTATTATGCCAAGTACCTACTTCAGACAGTAATTAGGCAATTTTTTGTCCCATTGAATTCTATAGGTATGTATATATATGTACTCGTATTCAGAATGTAATACATATGTATGTATCAATAAGTGCTGTTACATCTGCTGTACAAAACCGCGTTGACCCGGATAGATTTTGATCGGTTTTCGGTTCACACTAGCCGTAAATTCGTTCGAAAGGGCAAAAAATCGCTCGCCGCAGATTCGAATCGAGTATGTTTGTCGCTCTCTGCTGATTTATTTACGTCATAAATCTAACAATGGATTAATCAAACGGCTTTTGTCAGCAAGCAATGTGTTGTTCTGAGTTTCAGTAATAACTGCACGTCAAAACTTTAATAAATCGAAATCAAATATTTTATTTGATAGCGTTTTATATGTTCAGCTTTGCTTCTTTTTAATAAAATGACATTTTTACAATTCACGCGACGCCCGCGTTAAGGTCTATGTTATTGATGAAATTTAATTTATTGTTGGTGTTTTATGAAATGCCAAAAATGTAATTTAAAATCGTACGCCACAATAAATTTAAAACCGTTTTGTGTATATGCGGTAAGCTTCTGCGTTTACTAATAGATATGTATGTAGTATTTAAATTAAATTAACTCCTAGTGAAACTACGGGTTTATTTTGCAGAGTTTACGTTACATTGGAATGTACTTTAATATTGGAATTTCGTATTGGTGGAAATAGCAGGCAACTCAAATATGATTGTGGTGAAGAGTTTGTTTATTCGAATTAAATTTTCATTTATGTTACAATGATACTTGAACAAAAGATAACGAACTGCCTTTCAATACGATCTTTAGTAGGGCGAACAATTTAATTATATATTGTTGACTGTTTGTTGGGGTTCATGTTGTTGTTGATAATTATTAATATCATGACCTTTTGAATTAAGCTTATTTGTAAAGCTAAAAGTATCGTTTAAAGTAAAGCTGTAACGGTATTTATAGTTTCACG
>DWME01005393.1:0-14957 GCA_018244795.1 Parelbella ahira ahira | reverse complement strand
GTACATAATATGATTTCGCTGACATAAAGTGTAATAAAACAAAATAAAAACCATCTACAGATTTTGTCCACTATTCTTTTATCATTTCTATTTTACTGTGTTAACATTAATATAAATCTCATATTATATAGTTTTTAGAAATATGTCTTATAACTCTTTATTTTGTCCACTTTTACGTTTACTTATCACTTTTATCCATTAATCACTCCATAGCATAGCAGTCCATAGCGTTTGTAAGTCCATAGCTGGACATAGACATCTAATCAGCGCATGCCCCCCATCTTAGGCCTATTCAACGCAGACTTTTGCGTAGGAACTCTAGACGAGATAAGCTTGAGCACACTTTAAATACGACAACGAATCCATTGACACCTGTCTCCACTCTTGTAATAAGTGCTTAAGCAATGATTACGAAGCCTTAGATAATATTATGAATAACTCTGGGTGCATACTTACGATGTTTACTATCACCGTTACAGTAAGTGATATGTACGAGTAATCTAAAAACGCGCATAAGTCTGCAAAAAACAGGTGAGCGCCAGGTTTTAAAACGGGGACCTCCAGAATGTTTTTTTTAAATCTGTACACGTATTGTTTACTTACACAAATGTATATAACTTTGCGAATTAAACTACACTTTGTAGTTATAATAATGTTAGGATAGATATTCGCGAAAATAATTTTATATTCGATACCACTGAACACAATTTAATGTTTCATATTAACAAGATTAAATCATGACAGCAAGAAATTAATTAACAACTGCGCAAGTTCGCTAACGAGCGAGCGCTGACCTGATTTTTATGATGCGGACTTTTTACAAAATTCTAATAGTATTATGATAATTTCATAAACGTGTACAAAATCATATCTTCGATGTGATAGAACGATATCAAAAGCTTATGCAGTACGGTTTGTTGACGAGATACCGTGTTATTGAGTTTCTAAAAAACCCACCGATTTCGACGGTCACGTGCATAAATTAGGCACAAAATCTTTCTGTTCATAATTTGAAGAAGAATATTTATTTATCGATAGATTCCGGATTTTACAATTACAGCAGAGGTGATAAGCGTAGGCAAGATAGTATAAGATAGATAAAAACTTCCAAAATTGTTGCTAGCTACAGATACCGTGAGGAAAGTGGTCGGACGGTCTAAAAAATAAATATATGGTTGTAGTTACATTCTTAAAAGGAGGGCGGGTCAAAAATTATTTTAATAGAGGAGTACGTACGACAACTTTAAGAACGTAGAAAAGACGAAAAAGCCTGTGGTAAGTGTAAATACTTGCCCCTGCCTACCCTAACGAGAAATGGGCGTGACAATATGTATGTATGTATAAACAGATATTTGTCACAAACCTTACTTTGTTTTAATAAAAATATTCAAAGCATTTTATAGCATTGTATTCCATTGACCACTATAATAAAATTAAATAAAATGTAGTTCAAGGATAAAAAATCTATAAAACGCCAAATAAATAAACACATACGAGGAAAATTATTGGTATTAAATGATTACAGACATCCCAAGTGCAACCTTGTCCAACATATGTGCGGTATTTGCTCACCGGTTGACCTCCGATCTCCATATGGCGATCGCATTACCATCCCTACAGGATAATAGCACGGCGAGAACTGGAGAATCATACCTTTTGTAGAACATAAGATTTTTTATTTGATTAACTCGATTGTAAAATGGTTGCAAAGCACGACTGCTGATCGAGAGGTCCTGGATACGAATCTTAAGTCGGGTACTATTGGATTTTTTCATCTTAGATTTTCTAGTACATTCCCGGAATCTGGATTGTGCCCGGTGTATGGCAATAGACTCATCTCTTATTCAGTCTTATTCCATGTTGGTAGTACACTGCTTTGCCTACCCCTCCGCGGAATACAGACGTGATGTTACGTATAATTTTTTTTAAGATAAGATTACACGTGTAAGAACTCCTTGAAAGATATTTGTTATCTACCAAAAATTTGATATAGGTATGATATTAATATCAAACTATTTGGGACACTCGTTAGTTGTCATGTGAACTCTCAGTGAACCATCACGAATAAAGCATAATATATTTCAATACAAGGAGGTCTATTACAAGGCATATTCTTCATTATAATAAAGTACAATCTCCCACAAATAAGAAAGAATAAATTGTAGTTAAAAACAACGGGAAAAAAAATGCTTTATTGGCAATTCGACTTAAAATGTAACGTAACATCACGCCTATAATCAGGCATGTAGGCAGAGGGGTGTACTACACCCCCACGTTTCACAAGTTACGTTTAAGGTCCACGTAATAGGTGGTGTGCCTACTGCCATACACCGGGCACTTATCCAGACTCCGAGTCACTACTAGAAATTTTAAATTAGAAACCTCCAATAGTCCGACCCGGGATTTGAACCCAGAACCTCCCGATCGGCAGTCGCGCTTGCAACCGCTCGACCAACGCGGCAGTCAAACTTAAAATGTATCTAATATTTAACCTCTTCTTACTGAAATCCTCAACTTGTCGACACAGCCCGGCGGGTTTTTTACTTAAAAAGCTACGGCAGTAGAAGAATTTAAGTCATTGATAGTTAGAAAACGAACAACACGAAGTGAGCAACTTCGAGCCAGTAATTATTAGTTATTGTACTGCTCACTTAGTCACTTATTATAAAATGTGTTTGTCATCGACACGCTAAGAAGAAGAAGTGTACTGCTGTATACTGCTGCAACTGCTTTAGAATCCTTAGCAACGGGGCATGTACAGATCACCAACATGTTTCAACCAGCAACAAATGTAATATGGTGAGACGACTTTTTTTAAATAATACCACCTATCACTACCCGCCGGGCTGCGTCAGCACGTTAACGTTTTCGAATTGAAGCGTGCATTAGCCATTATCGACAAGCACGCAGCGACCATTAGGTTGTCCGTCCATCTATTCGTCAACAGAAAATATTACAACAGTCAATATTGTGTATTCAAAAATTCATATCAATTAGTAAAACCCATATCTATACCGGACATTAGAGCGATTTTGATATTTCGCCCCGCTTAACGTTTAGATTAGCTAGATTGATTTTTTAAGCCTAATTATACCTACATATTTTGCATCATAATCTCATTCATGACATAACAAGTTTTCGAATTAATTGTTCGAAAATTAATTGTAGTAAATTCAAATGTCTTTAAAAGGTATTTTCTTTCTCAGTATCTTACATATCATACCTTATAAGTAAGAAGACTGCCTCGTTAGTCGAGTAGTGGCAAGCGCGACTGCCGATCGGGACATCCCGAGTTCAAATCCCGGGTCAGGTACTAATAGATTTTTCTAATTTAGAATTTTTAGTAGTCACTCGGAGTCTGGATTCGTGCCCGGTGTATGTCAATAGACTCACCACCTATTCCATGGGACTAAACGTAACTGATGATACGTGAAAGTGTACTACATTCCTCTGCCTACCCCTTCGAGGAGTACCTACAGGCGTGATGTTACGTATACCTTATAATTAAAGTCAATGTTGCTACGGTAAAGAAATATACCGAAGGCTTGAAAATGTATAAAAATAATTTTAATTAATTTTAGTTTCGATCATGAAATCGTTACTAATTTGTGTAACGTTCTAGTATAAGTCCTCGTAGGATCTACTGCGACTGTAATGTACATTTCAATTTCTATTTAAATTTTATTGTTACAACAAAAAATTTCGCGGTCGTCACGAACCTATCCGAGGTCTTTGTCTAAGGCACCCGCCAGTCGCAGCGAGGTCATGAACTGAACTTGTCATCATTATTTCATTAAACATGAACAATTACTGGCGACTTCGTACGCATTGTTCATGAATGAAAAATATAACTTTTTTCGTTTATTATATGTAGTCAATAACCTCTTTCAATTCTGACCTTAGTATAAACTAATAAGGGCATCCCGCCTCGCACTCACAGGAGTGAGGTCCAGAATTTCTTGTTATACCTACATGGAACGTAATTTACAAGGGCTCTTAATATTGTACTCAATTACTAAGTATACCAGTGTCTATGAAAACAGTCGAACACATACATATTTCAACAGACGCAATCTTCTGTATTGGCAATAAAACTAAAACAGAACGTCAAATATATCACAGATGGGTTGCCACCCCTAAAAATTACGGGTACTCAGGCATTGACATGTGTAATACATCGTATTTATTATTTCAGCCGATGACACCTGAACCAATTCGTTATATGATCCGTCGTTCGACCCAACATACGAACATACGCTCGTTTGAATGGGAAATTTTAAATTAGATCTGGCAACATTTGGAATTATGACTACGAGTTTTATGAAGGCTTTGTAAAATCGCACCGGCTGTGATTTAGAAAAATATGTTCCTCTTCATTCTAAATCAATAAAGAATATGATAAATGAAGAAAAAGTACGTCAGACATGTATGGATAGAGATATTTCATACTCAGTACAATCAGCATACTCCGAAGGAAACGTCGCGTAATAACATTAATACTTTACGTGTTTGTAATGAAACCAAATAGAGTATATTTGTAACACAATAAGTCGCCTTATTCGTAATAGTGACTCATCAGCGAACCAAAAGGTCAGGTCAAATACAAAGAAATCGGTCTTGAGTAAATGGAACAAACTAAAACGCACTCTCTTTGTAGTTTGTACTTTTCGACCGAAATTCGTTTCATATTTACAAACCAAATTGTGAATTTATATCATTTGATACTAGTCTGCTCTCCTACATTTGCTATTTCTATTAATGTGCATTTAAAAAAAGCTGAATATACTTGTCTAGTTTAATTTAAGTTTGTCTAGTCTAATTTTACATTTGCAATCGAGTATTTTTATTGTAGTAATCAAAACAGCGATGATGTACATGTGTAGATATAATATATTTTTTATTTATAATGTAGAAATTAGACCGCATAACTCTTGTTTTGGCACTCTAACTTATAACGATTGTTAACATAATATTATTTATCATTTTTCACCCATACCGAATACATCGCACTACCCACGCACGAATACGTACGTTCACATGGAAACATACCATGAAAATGCTACATGATCATTGCTAAAACTACATTCTTACGTCACAGATACAGTTCAGGCACCTTGATCATCTGTATCATTGATGCTCTCCATTTAAACAAAGGCCTTTATTCATTTGGCGGCTAAGATTTTAGTTTGTAATCTTCATACGCGTGCATTTTCTCAATTCCCGCTATTTTAGTTGTCAGTGAGCGAGCGACGGCGCGCGCGGTCGAACGCGAGCGCGCGATCGTTTTTCCGTTTTACGCAAACTTTGCCTAAGTGTGTTATTCTTTATTGCAGTTAATATTTAAAGTTAATCGTTGTGATACAAACATAAGATAGAAAGGTATAGAAATTTACTACTATATTTGTTTCTTTTTTCAAACAGTGTATTTGTTTATTAAATGCCAAAATATTCTTGGCGCGACTTCTTTGATGCGTTGTTTTGAACAAAGGACGCTTATCAGTCAGTACATACCCATAAAGGAGCACTATTAACATTAATTACAAAATAATATACATATCTAATCGTCAATTTCAATAAATCACTATAATACTTTAATAGGTGATGTTGAATAACGAAAATAAGTTGGTATCAGGTATCGCTGACATGTATTGAAAATGAAAAACACGTGATAAAGTATGAGTCCAGTAGATATGTGTGTAACAGTTATAGTACGAAAGTTACAATTGATTGGACACTGGGCAATGTGCTCGACGACGGCTGTCCCGTTTAAAAAGCGATTTATTATTTAATCGTAAAACGGTTTCAATTCACGACTCCGTGTATGATTTATGTAAACATTCTTATTACAATGCTATGTTTACTCAAAAAATTTTTTTAATGGCTTGTGAAAATCTCATACTTTTAATTGTCCATTGACTACCACTATTATTTAAGTATTAAATACAGATAACGAAAATGATAATACTATGTAATAATTATAAATCACTTGACATCCTTAATCTTTATCAGTGGATTACTACCGAACATTGTACGATTGTTTATATCGCGTCAGACGTAAAGTAACGAGGACACGTGAGCTAGGGCAAGCAAAGAGGATGCATTTAGGTCAGAGCCAGGTAAAGGGCTAACACGAATATAGACCAAATTAAAAAGTTAATTTAAATTTTTTTAAATCTATATTTACTAATATATTAAATACACATATATATATATATGTAGATATACTATCACAACATTTATTTTTTAATCTGAGTATTTATTAGTCCGAAAAACATAGGTTACTTTTTTTTAATTATGTAAAACGAGTTATAAATATTTAATTTAAGTAATATCACAAATGAAGTATATTCTGCAATACATGAGAGTACGTCTTTATCAACAACAAATGATGCAGATGCTATTATCTCAGTAATGGCGAATATCTGAGTACCTACGTATTGACCGCTTGTCGACGACTCATTTTGTTGTACTGCCAATAATTGTTTGTAGGTAGAATAAAATTATATTTGTCATCATATGAAATGTTATTCGAATAGAAATGATTTAATTTGTTACAATAATTACCTATATAAATTTATTAATCTCGTGTAAAACATTAGCCAATTAATCAGTTTGATTTCCTTTTTTATTCGTAGTTTCAACGTACCTACGAATTATGTGAAATGAGGCTTTTTACCACTCTCATAGTGGAAAAATATAAGAACACATAGTTATATCTATATTAGTAGGGATTTATTTCTGTTCTCCTTAGTTTGCATTACATATTATTCTTATCTCCAACGTTGTCTTAATCATCTTGACAGATGACTATGAAAACAACATTCAATACTCATGACAGAGAATGATATAAATTTGAAATCATTCGTATCACTAAACATGCATATGTACATTTAGATAATTTAATTTTGCATATGGACAATTAAGTAAGATTATGAACGGTGATATACAACTGTGAAATTGGAGTACGAAAACCCTATCTGCTGGTTATAACATCTATGTATGTATGTTGAATTGTAACTTTGATAGACATTCTCAATAGTCATTTTCATTTCAATAATGCTTATCACACCGGACACATGGCGACACAGTATCTAAATTATGTAGTCAATTTTATTATTTATTTGATCAGCATTGCGGACTCGATCAGCTGATGTTGTCAAATAAAATAAATTGATAATTGAACAAGAAGTAAAATTTTTAAACAGTTCTAAAGTCATAATATCATCTCTTAATATAATCAAAGTAATCTAATCCAAGGAATATTAAAATCTATGTAAAATTTAGGTGTGATTCGTAGCAAAGTACGATGTTCAATATAATAATTATGTATAACAGTAATGATCTTTTCCCTGTATAAATATTTAATTTTGAAAACCGTTTAAGAAGTCTCGTATTTTAATATTCCATTTGAAAACTTCTGCCTTCATCGTAAAGCATTTTGCGTAAATTCTGTTACAATTCATTTTGCTACATTTTCTTAGCCTGAAGACCGTTTCGTATATCTTATCATGCGATGCCGACTACCCGGAGCAAACTGGTACCGACTTGAGCGTGTGAATAAACATTTACCAAATCTTGCGGTATTATTGACTGCATGCCGCCCTCAAACCCCAATAAATGAGGCTTTGTCCTTGTCATTAGGTCCTCTGTCGTCTCGCACGGAATTCGTTGAAACAACACCTGCCTTTAACGTTCAATTTCACATCATCAACAAACTAAAAAGTTCTATTTACCGGTCATGTTCTACCTACTGAAACGCTCCAGGTCCGACTTTTGTCATAAATAGTTTCAAAAAGAATAAAATACGGCAATATGATGAAAAGTAATATATCACTTAGAGGTTATAAAAAAGTCCAATTCGTACAGCCCTGTTCGACTGATTGCAAATGTCTATTGGCGGCAACGACAGCTGCTCGTTTACTCTCTTCACTTAAAAAATATCCGGTCAGAAACTGAATTTTAAATTATTTATATGGCGGACAGTGATTCTAACAATTATGCCAAATTCTACGGGAAAGTTAAATCATGTACATACATATTAAATCTATATATACAACAAAACACAGTTCCCTATGGAACTACAGTCAGGAATAATTAGTCATACATAGTTCACAGCTTGCTACTTCATATGAGTATTATAAATACATTATTGATTAATGGGGGCGTTACCTGGCGCGGGCCCAAGCAACTTCGACCTTAACGCGAATGTGAAAATACATTATAATTAGAAAATCGCCAATATATTTGATAGTGAGCACAAATGGCGAGATTAGTTAGCTTGATAAAGTTATTAAAGGCTTAGACCAAAGTCCATTCCAACGACATGCAAACGTGATACCATCGTTTGAATTTTTTGATAAATCGATAATTCATACTTGGCCACGCTTTCGACTGATGAAAATCGCAGATAAGTACCTACTTAGATGGACCACGCATACCTATTTAACCTATACTTATACGGCCGATTAGCCTTTGCTTTGAAAAGTCGTCGGTTATGTGTCAGGTAACACAGGTAGGGTATTCCACTACTTGACCGCCCGAATATCAAAAGTGGAACTAATTCGTTTCCTTAAATATAACTTAACAGTAATAAGACTGAATATTAGGACAGCAGTCATTTTTAAATTATAAACCGTAACCTATCCAACTGTGACAAAATAAAATTAAGTTCTCATATAAACATAATTGTCTTGGGACGGAGTGGATTGTATGTATGCAATAAGTCTATTAACATCTGACCTCTTATCACGCGATGTAACTTCGGGTAAATGCTACAAAGCAAACAATACTGTGACGTTTTTCTATTGACATGTTTCTTACGTAACTGGTCGAGTATCTCTTAACATACTTCTGTATAGATAACGATACCCACTCTTCGGAGGTACTTACATAAAATTATATTTTAAATGCGAAAATGAATTTATATTTTTATCATGTTTTCACATTAAAATCACTAAACGGAATATAAGTTTAAAATCAAAAAAAGCAGTGATAACCTAGTAGTTAAGAATTCAGTCTCTCACTCCGTGGGTGCTGGGTTCGAGTCCATGGCGCGCACCTCTTTACAAAAGTCCGTTTTGAATTTAAATATCACATGCTAACGGTGAAGCAAAACATCGTGAGGAAACCTGCACACCCCATAATTTAAAAAAAAAATCTAAAGTGTGTGAAGTCTGTCAACCCGGACTTGACCAGCATGGCGGACTATGGCCATAACCCTCTCAATATGAGAGAAGACCCATATTCCAAGAGTGGAATGTAAAAATGGATCGACTATTATATTTATTATTATATGTAGTTTAAAATCTAAACACTAAGATAAAAACAGAGGGTATTTCTGTCACGTGTGCTTTTTTATCGGACTGTAGCCATACTGCAAAATGGCTAATTTTATTCAATTTTGTTATTTTAAAAGAGTGCTGGGAGATTTTTTCTCCGGCCTTTTTTCTCCCGGTCTACTTTAGCTTGAGGGGCGCACAAAGCCGAGGTACAATGACTAAAACATGATTGAGTGTATGTATATACCTTATAATAAATAAAAGAATTTGAATTTGAATTGATTTAATGTACCTACATATAAAAATATTTGTTACGGCTTTTAGCCTAAGTGTTATTACGAGTACATTAAATATTAAGTAACTCATAACTTCGTTTAGTAAAATTTTCCGACTTATTAATTTCCGAGAACTAGAGGAGAGGTCTTGAATAATATTCGGTTCGAAAATTTGTTTAGCAACTAGGAAATTGTCCAGAATATTTAGTAATAAAAAATCCATTATTTATATTTTATTCACACTCACTAAAGTAGTCCAATAAATTTTGTAACTTGTAATTTAATGTAACTTGAACCGTAGCATTTGTTTCGATATTTTCACATTCTTTAGTAATACCTACTCATTTGTTTAATGAGAAAATATGACGATGGTCACACCGTTCTCAGAGATCCATAATAATCCATAATAGTTGTAGTTGATGAATATTTAAGACATGTTATATCATCATTAATTTTTATGCTATCGAACTGATTTAACTTATTTTACCCTAAATATTTTGAATTTTGGATATCTATCATTCTACTAAGCACCTATAGCTTTAACCATTTCAGAATCATCAACATTTAAAAATTAAATTCTACACCTGTTATACACTTAGGATATCAGCTGTGATAGGACGACAGTAAAATATTTTGTGGCGATATAAAAACTGAATAAAAAACATATAAAGTTCGTAATCAGGCTATAAAATCGTAACGGTAGGCACGAATAATAATCTGGCTCTCGAAAAGGTGATATGTATGTCTCAAAATATTTCACCTCTTATCTACAGACCATGTTGGTCATACATAACTTCTTATCAACGCTATCGATGTTTCAATAGCAACGATCGATCAATTCGATAATTTCATAACAGATGGCACAACACATGTAAAACACGACCTGTTTTTGATGTGTGTTCATGCCTTCACGAGCACATGAGCAACAAGTCACATGTTTGATAATTTTGATGATATTTGGCGACAAATATATAGACGTCATCATGACTTATATAAAACGACGCCTCAAGGGATTTTCCCTGGATTCACGGCAGTGAGAAGCCAGCAAGAATAAATACAATAGTAATATTTCGTACCGTTTACCTTTAACGATGGAAAGAAAACTTTTTTCCAAAACGTGACCGTCACGCGGTTTCATACTACGACAATTGCTAACCCATATTTATAACGCTGGCCACTTTTCTAATGGCGATGATATCAACTTATATTTTATGAAAAATTTAATAGCACATGGATTTATATAATATAAATCAATACACGATAGAAGATACGATTCTATTACTACGACAGAAGACAATTAAGGGGACGCCAGTCTTTGCTCTATAGTCTCATTGGTATTCTTTCACAATATTATTTTATTTTGTTTCAGTTATCAATCACATGCAAACGATAACCATGATCTGCATCTACAGAAGATATATAACCAGAAAAAGAGAAGTTTTCTTAAACCGCAGATAGTGGTACAATAGCAGACGAAACAAACTGAACAAATGAAAAGTTCTGAACTAGCAAATCCTTCCTAAGCACTCACACGACTGCGCTTCCAATATTTTCACGTTGGCAATACTTTAGTATATGGTATCAAGTGCCTCGCTCGCAAGAAATTTATGAAGACATACATAAATAGCCAAGTAATTTAATATTTTTAGAGACCAATTTGAAATGTACTCATATTGAGTCGAGGAAGTTGGGAAAACCATATCATTTACTGCCTCTAAGTGCCAGAAGCTTTGAGTAAAGAATGTCGCACGGCGGTGTAAAGAGCGCAAAGAATGGTAATGGGGTGCAGGCGGAGTCCTCGAGGGACGGCTCGGAGAGTCCGACGCCCCCGCCAGACGGGGGTTGGGGATGGATGGTCGTCTTCGCTTCCTTTATGATCCACATAGTCAGTAAGTGCTTTATTATGCTTGCTCACACGTAGACACAGTCGTACATTTACGTAACTTACAGGTTCACGAAAGGAATAAATATTTTTTAATTCGCTCTAAATTACGAACTGATCTGATTACTTATGAACTAGTTTATTAGTATGTATAAGACATCATTCTTCGGTTAATTTTAATATACCTGAGACAATACGAAATTTTAGTTAAGTATTTAGTAATTAATGTGCAAATATGTTTTAAAATACATACTACTTATTCATTTCTGTTATGTAACTTATTTCTGTTGTTTAAAGGCTGGTTTTATCTCTCATTACTTAGTTGAACGACTTGGAACAGACTCCAAGCTGTTCTCGTAGAGGTCAAAGATAATATGGAAACATAATCACTTAGTGTGTCATATTTTACAAAACAGAAAAGGATTACAGTCGAAATGACTGGCCTTTAAAGTACCACAGATAGCTACCAAGCTATGGTATATAATATATATCTTTGCGGTCATTATCTACGCAATAATACATAATATGTCGCACTGTACGGGCTTATGTCTTACTATATCTGTTCACATGTTTTGACAACGTAAGAAAGAGATATGTATTCTATCTGTGTACGGTCACTCGAGCGTTACTATAGTAAACATATTGCAACACATCGTCATATGCCATGCTGTAGTATAATTTAACTCCTATGCCGACCTTTAATATGGTATAGACGCGTTATGATCTTGATCACTATAGGCATGTACTAACACAGCAATGACTATGCAAAGTGCAAAGTATATCGGCCGCTATGAAACGGGGTCATCGTTTGTACGCATTTATTAATGGACTTTATAATAAGGTTAAGCTTCAATATAGTAGGAAAAAGCTGAAAGGTCGCAGTTATTAAGATCATCTTTTGTGAGAGCCTTATTGATAGTATAGTACCTATATTAAACAACACTTTCCTAACAATTTTATGAACATGTTTTTATAAAAAATGTCTAGGGAAATCTACGCACACGGCCATCTGATCCTAAAGCAAGCATCAGGCGATTTTTGTTACCCATCAAGTAAGTTACTTGATATGGGAACTAGACGGCTGATAAACTACATATGTATGTACACATAAATAAATACTTACATAGATATTTTTTACATCCGTATAAAAACTTATGCTCATCACATAAGTATTTAACCTGGGTGGGGATCGAACCCACGACCCCCGGCGCATCAGTCAGATTCACTAATCACAGAGCTAACAGGACAGTCATATGTGTCATCGTACAATGACCTACTTTTGTAAAGTGCGAATTTTAAAATGGAAATATCCTAAAGATACCGTACAATATTCATATGAATTCTGTAGGGACATACTGTATCCCGTTCCTTTTTTAAACGATTGCAGGGAGCGTAACGATCTAATTTAATCCTCAGGGATATCTGTAAACCAGAGCCTGACCTCTAAATACTCGTATTTGCTAAATTTTACATCTAAATATATTTGTCTTAATAGCAAATGCGAGTCTCTCATATTTTTGACACACATAATTTGGATTTTTCTTGATTGCAAACTCCACGGAAAATAATAAGTTTTAATGTCCAATTACGATTCAGTTGTGCCCAATTCCGTAAAACAGTTTAAGAAAAAACACAACGTGTTGTAAAGTATACTTCAAAATTTACAACATACAGATATTTTTGGAATTTTAGACGGTTTCATATTGGATACACCCCATCTAAAAAATACAGGCGTTATGTTATGATGTTGAATTATGAGTCTACATATCCAACTATCATTCCATTCCTCTTTGTCATTACCGAATTTTTAATCGTTAAATTCAAACTCAGCTTAAACTCGGCAACGGTGTCTAGACTTAGCTCACCCCAAGTCTAGACACCTTTGGGTCTACCGAAATTTAAACGCTTAGCGTTGATGTTTTTTGTCTGGAGATAGATACTAACATCTATTAATTTCTAATTAACAGATATTAACGAGTATCCATATTTGATTTTATAAAATTTGTTATTATATGAAATCATTCTATATCGTTGGTCGAGAGTTCCTGGGTTCAAATTACGGGTTGGATACTATTAAATCTTTCTAACTTAGATTTTGTGGTAGTGACTTGGAGATTGGATATGTTCCCGATTTATTCCAATGGGCTCACCACCTATTCTGCAGTTGTGGACTTAAACTTAACTAGTGAAGCATGGGAGTGTTTTACAGTCCTATGCCTTCCCATTCGGGAATCAAGACCTGATATTACTATAAATAAATCCTATTTTATCACTATCACGAGGCAACATACGATAAGAATGTTTGACAATGTCTGTCTAAGATATTAAAGTCGATGTTTGCGTTTGATAAAATAAGACAGAAACTACACCAATAACCCATTTAAGAAAAACATCAGAACTGGGCGACGCTGTCATTAATTACCTTTAGTTCCATTAAATTAATACATTTAAATAAATATGTATATATATACATATCTTTATGTCATTGCCCTTATGGAGTAGGCAAAGAGCACGGAGTATCAAATATATCTAAAAGTAATAAAAAATAAAATAATAACAATACATGAAAAGAATACTTAAAATACAACAATAACAATTTATATAAAATTATTTACAAATAAATACTTTTAATTCTCTGTCAACCATGACTTTTTACAATTCTTACTGCGTTTTATGTGAAACTATTTAATATGAAATACAATTCAGATACTCTATAAAAAATTATCAAATTTATTCTCATATACATTTCGAATAGTTTATGCTCTCATTGAGTAATTATGAACTTATACAAAGTAGTATAGGCTCAAAATAGGCTCGGCAAGCGTAGTGTAGGATGCTCTCCGATCCGGAGGGATGACGACCTTCGAATGGCTGCAGGCAGATGCTGGATGCTACAAGCCGAGGACAGGGCACGATGGCGCTCATTGGAGAAGGCCTATGTTCAGCAAGGGACAAATAGGCTGATGTTGATGATACAAAACAGTAATACATTCCAACAGAAAAATCGCACTAGGTTTGACCTAAGATATGAGAAGTTTTCAAAGGCTTCCATGCTCAATATGTATATAACATTTTAGTACACCCAAATATAACTGTAGTAATCTCAACTAAATATTTGAAACCCCTTTGTTTTATCACGTCAACACTAAATAATAGATGAAGTTGGCCTGATTATTATAATCACAGGTGACGTTATCAATTATGTAATCACTCACATAGTACGCTGTATACTATTATAGATTGTAATGTAATTTGATGATAAACGTACTGATTCTTATTTTATCACTGTTGTTTTGTGTTAGTCATTTTACAGTAGCTACAATCGTGGATTTTTGTTAAGAATGTACGTATGTATAGAAAACTAAAATCGAAACGTAAAAAAGAAACAATTGCTGCAGATGTATCTATAATTTTACTTAGTGTTGCCCCGTTGGTCGAGTGCTTGCAAGCGCGACTGCCGACCGACAGGGTCTAAGATCAAATCCCGGGTCGGGTTCTATTGGATTTTTCTAATTTAGAATT
>DWME01005392.1:0-14961 GCA_018244795.1 Parelbella ahira ahira | reverse complement strand
TGCAAAATGAAAAGCATTGTCGCTTTAGAATGACGACGTCACTCTTTCGTTTCGTTATAAATTTGCAGAAGGCATTTCTACCGCAAAACTACTCTATGAATCCCATATTCTATCTAGTATACTTTCAAATCCACTTCGGGAGTATACGCAATATTATTTCCTCTTCATTATGTAGAAAATTCCCATATTACAAACATTTTGCAAACCGAACGATGTGAAAGATTTTTTCGTTATTCAAATTTTAACCTTATGATCCCTTTATATTTGATTGACTTGTTATCGTTGTTAGTCTCTACATCTTACTTTCTTCTTCTTGTTTTCTATTATTATACCTGTTGTAGTATTATTAAGTATTTACAATTCTTTTCTCAGTGTAGATTTAATAACTATAACGAGAAATTACCTATCTAAATACGTCTTGAAATAGCATAATTCAATTTCTTTGGTTACTTCTACCTTATGACGATATGTTTCATGTATTCAGTACTACAGCTATGTGAACGTAGAATCACACCTGCTAAACCAAGCTTCGTCGGGTTTCAAGATTTCTATTAACAGACCTTCACAAAGTGAGCTAATAACAACAAATTATTGTATGAAAGAGGTTATATTATTTTCTGTTTAGCGTTAAACTCTAAAACACAACTGGTCTCCAAGTATTGGCGATGATGCATAAACTATCTGAAAGCGACATTCTATAAACATTGCGCCGCCAACTCAACTTTAATAGTATTACGTTCGAGAACTTTCCTTAGCCGCTCCAGAACTTTGCAGAAATTCGCAAAACTTACTAAAAATTGTCGAAGTTTGCACGAACGGTGTTAGGTGACAGTATGCTATAAGCGTAATATATTATTCTTATTATCTGACCTTACTTACTTCACAATTTAATAATGTTTACCATTTGATTTTAGGTACTCTTAGGTATGTCGTTTTAAACAGCCATAATGCCGTTAATTTGAATACCATTTGTAAGTGGAAACTGCAAGTACCTACACATACCCACTTTTTATTAGTTATGTATGTTATTATTTTGTTTCCCAATAGATAAATAAAACTATAAACTTTTTTAAAATTGTTACACTTTAATGACAAGCAGGTAATGACTAAAATTAAAGTCTTTTTTGATCTAGCATAAAACATGGTTTTTTTAATCATAACAGCAACAAATGTTGTAAGATCAGCCACGAATTCTCTATTATGTACCTTGCGGGAGTCTATTTTAGGAGAAAATTTCTAGTCTGATGTGTCAAATATAAAATCTAAAAAACGACACAATAAATCTTAATGCAAAAATAAGCTTATAGATAGTGATTTCTCGGCTAAATTGGGAATTGACACATTTTCCTGATAGCGAAGTCATAATACATTTTAGTATGTCTATATAAAATCTTAACAGACAAGCCTGACGTAGAGTAATTACAATTTTATTGCAACTGTTGTTCCATAACTTATTGTTAAAAATAAGCCGATATTATATACAACATTAAAATCCCAATAATGGGTAAGAGAAAAAGTAAAGGTAAAAAATTATTTTTGAATTAAATTAAAGAATCCAAAATATTAACGCTGAGGACAGGATTCGAATCTGCGCGGGTACAACCCATTGGATTTCAAGTCCAACTCCTTAACCACTCGGACACCTCAGCTAACAGACGTTATGTGCAATTTTAAGCATTGTATTCAAGTATAATATAACATAAACATAGATTATAAATAAAAATAATCAAAAATATTGACGCTGAGGACAGGATTCGAACCTGCGCGGGTAGAACCCATTGGATTTCAAGTCCAACTCCTTAACCACTCGGACACCTCAGCTTACAAACGTTATGTATAATTTTAAGCATTGTAGTCTACTATAATACTATTGTCATTGCTTGTTTAATCAGGTTGTAAAATAATTCTCACGTTAATACTGCGGCATATCATTATTTAATGCAAAGGTATTCAAAACTAAAATAAATAATATATTTATGATCAATTCTATGTTAACACAGCTTGAAAATTATATCAACTACTTTAATTTACAAGCTCTTATAAAGAGCATAATATAATATTCATTTTATTTATTATATTAATACTCAATATATATTCCACTTAACATTAAAAATACTTCATCTTAATAATAATTTCAGAACGACCAATAAGAAATCTATGACATGGCCCCTGACAGATCGTATGGCATATGATATATGCCAGGTTGTCAAAAAATGTCAGCCAACAAGGAAAGTAACCTTGTTCAGGCTTATATTGAATTAAATAAATTCTGCCAAAATGGTGACTACGATAGAGCGTTAAAGGCTACGGGGAAAAGTATGTAATGTAATACAAATCATAGGTAGTAATAAGATAAATATAAACAGATTTGATCTAACATGTTATGATGACCCACCTTGCCTATGAAAACTTCCTATATTTAAATGAATGAACTCTTCATATTATTTCTAAAATTAATCTTGAGGTGCCATGTACTTTATATTATAGTTTTACTAGTCAGAATGAACATATAATTTTTCTATCTTTAACATTCTTCTACTGGACATTAACACGTTAGGTATAATTATTAGTTTGCCTTGTCATCACTTTTTTGTAGCTACCTTTTTGTAACCAATTTTTGACACTATTATTTGAATACGAAATGTCCTCAATTAAACTTTGTATTCAAAAAAGCTATACCTCAGTCAGCCGTCAGGTATATTTTATCTCAACTCAAAATGTCTCATGTATTTATATTTTCTTATGTAATTTTTTTTATTCCAGTCCTCCAAATATCGCCTACAGAACAAAAAGCTTTCCACTGTAAAGTGATCTGCTACATACAGCTACACAACTTTAAGGAAGCACTCTCTGTACTAAACAACTCCAAAAATGCTGCTCTGTCTTCAAACCTTCACTTTGAAAAAGCATATGCTCAATACAGACTTAACTGTCCAAAGGATGCACTGCAAACTGTTGATAGTGCTCTGGAGCTAACACCGGCTTTAAAGGAACTTAGGTGAAATTTTTTATCATACTCTTTCTCCATTCTTTCACAGAATGTTGCATATTTCAAATAATTTGAGTTCTTATCTGCTAGACACCTATTATAAGGATTCACTGAATTTGTTCACATTTTATTCTAACAATTATATATCAGGACAGGTAATCTACTACTAATACTAAAGGCATATATGAGCCAATATCATGTCTGATTGAATTATGGGGAATTCTTGTTCTCCTTATGTGTCACAGCTATAATGGCAATGCTGTTTATAAATGTCTCAAGCCAAATGAATCTCATATATTTACCTACTCAAAATGAAACTCACTGCTAAAGAGGCTCATATTGAGCACATATTATAATTTAACATAAATAAGTTGTTAGTATAAAATTATATTCAATATAATTAATTAAATGTTCATGCTTCCAGGGCACAAATTCTATACCGTCTGGAGCAATACCAAGATTGCTATAATCTGTATCGTGACATAGTTAAGAATACCACAGATGAATATGAAGATGAGAGGAAAGCGAATATGTCTGCTGTTGTGGCTAACCTGGCTGCTCTCAATCCTGTAAGAATTGTTATTTAATAACAAACGAAATGTTACCAATATTAAAAAACTACAATATTTACAGTATTGAACAAACAGTATAGAATATACATTATAAATAATTTTCATATCATATAAATGGATTTTAAGCATTTGACATCTTTGCAATTATAATTATAACTATTATTTATTTAATGTAACTATAGACACACTATTGAATGTGACATGCTGGGATGAACATCAACCAGCATTAACAGCAACCCTTATAATATTCTATGATTAGTCTTTGGTGTGTCTCTCCTCTCAATGATTGAATTAAAATTTCATCTATACTTATTTGTACTTCCAGTACAATATTAAAACTAACATGAGAGTTTATTGGCACTGTTGCTGACATGTAGAAAAAGTGGAATTCAATGTGATGTTCCCACAGTTGACCTAAAAATAGAACATGTAAACTCCTTCAAGATTCATTTCATAATTTCAATTCAATCTGTATAGCTATACCTGCTGTTTATATCTCATGCTGTTAAACTAATTTTGCAGTCATCTGACCTCCCCCAATTTGAAGAATCCACCTATGAGCTGTCCTACAATGCTGGCAGCACACTTGCTATGAGGGGCAAGTACAACGAGGCTTTGCAGGAAATCCTTTTTTCGAAATGTATTTAGTATTTTATTTGAAATATTTTATATAAATGTTTAGTATTTATAAGATACAAAATAGTGTTGTTACATTATTTAATTCATTTTTCTTCAATGAATTCGTTAATTCTTGGTATCAGACGTTTAGAAGGTGACGAAGATACTTACTACGGATGTCCGAATGCGAATGCAAAGAATTCTATGCATTTTGCATATGTATAATCCTACATATTGTGATATATTGATAGAAGTTATTAAAGAAAGTCTTGATAGGCGTTTTACGAGATTTTATAAATTAGAGGAGCCAAAAGCAAAACATGGTATTATAGGATCCATACATTATTCTTTTTTTCAATATGAAATGGGTTCCAAAAGCCAACAGATAATACATTAAAGAAGTATTTGTTTAAGAAGTGAGAAAGATAAAACAAGAAGACGAAAAGAGTTCCCAAGTTCAACATACTGACGGAAAAGGCTAAATCTTATTATATTATGTTTTTTGAGGACTGATTCTTCAGTAGCCAGTGATGATTCCAATACCTACTACAATATAGCTGGGAATACTACAATATTTAAAAGATACAATAATTTAGAATAGGTACTTGAACAGTTAAATATAATCCCTGCTTACCAAGTTCTACATCTGTTGAACCACTATTTTCATTTGATGGAATGATTATGAGGCCCCATAGACGTAACATGAAGGATGAACTCTTTGAACAAATGCTTGTATAAAAATCAGTTAAATAAGTAATAAGGTTTTATATTTGGAAAACCTATTCTGAAAATACGTATTTTGATTTTTGTATTTAAATACTTATGTATAAAACAATTTTTTTTACATCTCTGTATTGAAGTAGGTTTAATGTTGCTGTGCCGGTAAAGCAGTTAGTTGTTCCCAATAAAAATAATAATAGTATTACTACTCGGCTTAACTTTTGGAGTCTCGGAAATGCTCCAACGTCGTTTTGTCCCTGTTTTCAGACAATGAAAAACTGCTACAAAATCGAATACGATAAAATATAATAGCTCAAATCGGGCGGTCCCGAAACCAGAACACTCCGGTTCGAGTCTAGATGTCTCCAGTTCTATTATTTTTCATTCTTTTGAGTTCCTTCTTTTGTGAGAAAAACTATTATTGGGAAAAAATATACCGAGCAAAGCTCGGTCATCCAGGTACTACATACTTATCTCAGGAGCTTATAAAAACCACTGTGGTGCCGATACCCAAAACAGGACGAGGAATGCCTTTAATAAGAATAATTATCGGCCAATTTCGTTTGCCATCGTTATAGCGAAGGCACTGGATGGTCTTCTTGATCACATTTTCGCATTACGCTACTAGAGGAACACCAGTCTACTCCTATTTTCTAGCCAGGAGGAACCGCAGGCGTTTGCAAGCCCAGCAGAACATCGCCCTACGAGTCATCGTTAGGGCGGGTCGTTATGTCAGGAACGACGTCGTGGCGTGCGACCTGAACGTGAATACGTTAAAGAGGAATGTGGCGATATCGGCGTGACGTATATACGCCCGCGCTGACAACTGACCACATTGCCATCTCCACGGGTTCGCGCCCCTACACGCTCAACCGCCTGACGGACGCCCGCTCCCGCGCCAACTTGTCAGGCTGGCGTCAACCTCCGAGGAGGAGGAAGGCAACTTGGCCGGCAAGTAGGCGGGAACTCGGTATAGGCCTACCACCACCGCATAGCGCGGGGTGTTCACTACCTTGGGGCAGTTGTCCCCATGAGAACTGCTCGGGTAGAGAGTAAGTCCTCGGGGACCGTAATCCTTACGCAGCGCCACTGGTGCCGCAGCGTGGGATGTTACAATCCATCCATCCATCCATCCTATTTTCTAGACTTGTCAAAGGCATTCGACAGGGTATCGTACAGCATGTTATGGGATAAGCTCTTGAAGGGGGCTAGTACGCCCAGGGAGGTCGTAACTTTAACCAAATATTGATGACCAGTACCAAACCAACATGGTAAGATGGGCTGGCTCATACTCGAAGGAGTACAGGTTGGAATGTGGGGTGAGACAAGGCGGACTTACTTCTCCTAGGCTTTTCAACCTGTACATAAACGGCCTTATTAATGGGCTGAGCAGAGCCGGAGTGGGCTGCTCGATTGATGGGTTGTTTGTAAAGAACATTAGCTATGTTGATGACATGGTTCTGTTGAGCCCATCAATCAGTGGACTTGAGAACTTAATGTGTGTATGTGAGAGATATGCTGTGTGACATGGCCTCAGGTATAATACTAAAAAGAGTGAACTCCTTATCTTTAAAGCGGGAAATAAAACACCAAAGACCGTACCACCTGTCAAGCTTGAGGGCTCGACCTTGAGCAGAGTCACTAAGTTTAAATACCTGGGGCACTGGGTCAACGCTAATCTCACTGATGACCTCGACGTTTAAAGGGAGCGTAGGGCACTGGCAGTGAGATGCAACATGTTTGCGCGTAGGTTTGCAAAGTGTTGTGCAGATATCAAAGTCGCAATATTCAAGGAATACTGCCAAACATTCTACACGTGCAGCCTATGGTCAAATATACACGCAGATTCCTCAATGCCCTGCGAGTTCAGTATAATAATGGGTTCAGACTGCTGTTGGGGCTGTCCCGTTTCTGTAGTGCATCCAGTATGTTTACTGAGGCTCGAGTGGATAGTTTTCAAACTATCATATGGAAACGTCTAGCCTCCGTCATGCAGAGGGTTCGGGACAGCACCAATAGTCTCCTGAACACCATATTAGACAATATCAATTCCCCAATGGTTAGGCACTGGAATGAATGCCACATGCGTTTCAGAGCCGCCATATTTAATCTTAACAAATTAGTTTCATGTTATATTATTTTATTTTATTTTACTAACATAGATAATAAGTATTTACTAACAATATATATATGGATCTTGTCTGAAATAAAGAATTATTACTATCAAAGCAGTAATTATCTATAAACACGTATTGCTGAACTTCCGATTCAAAATGTTTTGTCGGACAATCGTGTCATAAAATTGAACATATCGTTTTGATTCCATAGAAGTGATTTATTATTATATTCTCTTCAACAACGTTTACTTCAATTTCTTCGTTTAAAACCCTTTACCCCTTTTGTTCTTTTTACGTCAAAACTTGATTTTTATTTTTTTAACTATTTTCTCCGATCATAAGGTATGCATGAATTGAGTATGAATAAAATAATTCAAAAATTACTACTTAGTATATCGTCATAAAAAAATAATTACTACAGAATATTATAAATTTACCGCAATCGTACGTAATACGCTTACGCCAGAAATGTGCACAATCATTCACACAACATGACACACCGACACTGTTCCTCAGATACCATGTAGTATTGATGTATTTTATTTACTTTTGATAGAATTGATGTATGTTTGTGAAATGTTAGCTGATGTTACACGGTAAACAAAACGTGTGAATCAAATCTCAGAATGAGAATTACTTTAGATTCGAATATTTATTGATTTTGCCTTTTTTACATTTATGAGCTTTTGCCACGTTATCGCATCGGTCGCTGCTGCTGACGGTGGTGTATAGAAGCACGGTGTTTATTGTTTCAAGACTACTTTTCTTTTTCTTCGGTTAGGAAAATTTCCCGTAACTGTACATGTTGCAGTGCGTGCAGCGATGTCGTCGGGGGAGTTCAGACGTATTTCCCGTACTTAGCAGTTTACTGTGCAATCACAAACGCAATACCAATCTGTTTTTGGAGACGGGCGGGATGTCGGTGTTCGATAGGTAAGCCGGTGAATTTATGATCCAGTAAAATTCCTCGACACTACCATTAAGTAGCGTAAAAATAATAATACAGTTATTTTTTGAAGGGAATATTTGAGACAACAGACTTGTCTGCAATTATTAAATATAGTGATACAAAATATTGAGGTCCATGATTTGAAGATACTAAGAGGACAAGGAGGATTGTATGAAAAGCTTCAATGTTTATTAAATTCACAAAATGCAGGTTTGCGGGTACGTTAAGTAGTATGCCTTCATTCATATTTTTAAATTTTTATCATCATCGTGGATGGATGGATGGAGTTGGTCCCGGCATGTCCAACATTGTTATACTTCTTAGTGGCCGCGACGGTGGTGGCGGCGAAGGTGGTGACGGTGATGGTGGTTCTGGGTTCAAGTCCCGCAGGTACAGCGAGAGATTGTGAGGCATCCTGTTCGGTCGGAACCGTGGCGAGAATAGTTCTCTAGCCATTATTCGTCGCTCGGTACCTGGTCTCGTACGCGCTGGCTGCTCGCAGTCTTTTACTTATCATACACCGCACCGATTTATGTACCTATTTATGCAGATTGCCCGTAGGTAATGGAAAAATACATTCACTGTGGGACCAATAACGCGGCAGTACCGCACGGCTCCGGCTCCTTTGAATAACAAAAGGACGGTGTAGTGTGCGGGGCTTGCCCGGAGGCAATTCACAGTTCGCGGCTGAGCGTACTCAAACAGGTCGCCAATTACTGTGATCGCCACCGCGAAAGTCTCGCTACGCACGTGCAGTTGGCGCACTGGCGCGCGACTTATCGCATTCAGCTTCTGCCTGTAGCCCTTCACAGATCGTCGTACTAACTATGCGGAAGGCATCCAACACTATGTTTGACGAGCCGTAGTGTCTACTGAAGAATTCGCTTACATTATCGGCTGTTAGTTCATATATGCCTAGCCCATTGACCCTTCAGGGAGCTAAAAATTAAAAAATGTCGCTGACTTTGGTATTCTGTCGAATAGCTTCTTCTTGATTCTGGTCGAATAATTGCAAGCGCAACTGCCGATCGGGTGATCCTGGGTTCAAATCTCGGGTCGGGTACTATTGGATTTTCTAATTTAGAATTTCTAGTAGTGACTTGGATCTGCGCCCGGTGTATGACAATAGGCTCACAACCTTTTCCATGAGATTTAAAACATAACTGGTAAAACGTGGGAGTGTACTACACTCCTCTGCCCATCCCTCCGGGGATTACAGACGTGATGTTACGTTTATACCATCGGTGGAAACATTGCCTGAGTGCGAGAAAAAATTTCATTATTATTTCTTGCTTGATGCCGCGAGTCGTACTTTCCCAACGCATTTCAACAGGAGGATGCGAGGCGTCCGCCCACGAGCCACACGCGCTCGGTTGAACAATACTCACGGGTGATATCATTTGACTTTACGATGTAATTTTTTTTATTTTGGTAATTATTCACTTCTTATTTATATCGATTCTTGTACAATTCAGTTCACTATCCCTGGCCCTTACCACCGTCCGCATTCATATTCGTCGCACTGTGACACTTGATTTGTGTTTCAACTAACAACATTACTAATCCATTTTAATCCATTTTGTTTTCTCTTTTCTACCTAAAACGGTTATTCGTGGTATATAGATCAGATCATTAGATAGTTTTCAGGTGAGCCAGTGGACAATGATTAATCTTCGTTGTTTGGAATCCAAACTGAAGCAAAGCGGTATAAAGCATTTTTTTTATGTTTAAAATATGTGCGTTATATCCACAATCCACACTCAAAATCAATTTGTAATCGCGGCAGAAACTCTTTCAGACAAACTAAATAAAAATGAGGATATTACTGCACGTAACGTAAGGAAGCGGAGAACCGAGCCCGCGGCGCACCTCGACCGCACCCAGACCTTACTACACAATATTATGACAGAGGTTTTGTCTTCTCCATCAGAAAGCTTCGCTAGGCAACAGTGGCAATATTTAAACAGCAGATCAAAAAAACATTGTAATTTAGCTCATTTACAGAATACAAATAAAATGTGCAATGAGCTGCTGTCATTTTCTTTTCTTACGAACGAAAATATAAGATGCAACAAAACGGAGCTGGGAAGCAGTTTATGCAGATATGGTCATATACATAAAACTCATAATACTGCTATGAACTCTGCACACAGTTACAGGCAACATGGTAACAGTGATGAACCTATACAATTTAGGCCCGTTTTTACCTCAACGCCTTTGAAAGTACTATCTAAAGACAAGTCACATGCATCTATGACAATATCTACTAAGAAACAGAAAAACAAGAGTGCGAGCAGAACATCCCCGGCACTGAACAACGTGCCGAGACGAACATTGAGCAAAATAAAAGACAACATAAAACATAGATCAATGAGCTCCAGGTTGCTACAAGCCATTAACGAATCTTGCGGTACTTTATTGAAGAACGTCAAAGGAGTGTTTAGTGCAAAGAAACAGTCGGGTAGATCTAGAAGCGAGAGCGTGAACATAACTTGCGATTGCCATCGGGGCGGAACATCGTATTGTTCCCATAGCTTTATTAGTTACATGCAGAACAGAGAAGCTGCGGCCGCGCAGCCGATCGCCCGGCAGAGCGCTAGCGGGACGAGTAGATACGACTCCAGCAGCACTTGCCAAACTTGTGACAACACTTCCGTCTTGAAACGAAAATTCCTTAGCAACGAACACTTGAGAGTTGCGGTGAAAAAGTTAAAATTCGGCATCAACTTGTACGGATGCGACTTCAAGGTAAATAACTGAATACGTAGAGAGTACTACCATCCTGACTGACACTTACGTTTAACATCGAAAGCTTCTCATTGTTTCAGAAAATATCGAAAACTATGTGGCCACGAGACAATTACATGACACCGAATGTACTGTACAATTTATATAGGAAGCTAGTAATAAAATGAATACCTTGCAATTGTGATCGAAGATCGAGCTCAGTAGCGTGCCATTGGTGAGCCCTATGTCCAGCAGTGGAAGGGAGCAGGCTGATAATGATGATGATGTTGATGTGATCGAATTCATGGAGCCTCCTGCTAATAACAATTCCAAATAAAACAAAACACTCGATATAACGTATTTATTATGCAATGGGGTAATCGGCACAGAACCAGTGTTTACATGATTTATTAAGACTCTATAACTGATATTATACATAATCATGCTACATGTAATAGAATTCACACAGCACACACTATACATATATATGTCATAGTTTACTGTAGGCAGCCTCGTGGCGCACCATGTCGCGCGTTATGTCGGCGGCGCTCGAGGTGCCTGCAAGAGGCGACACGACACCGAGTGAACAGCAAAATAAATGGCACACGACGGTAATATTGTTCGTACCTACATATGTACTGCACGCTTCTAATGTTATAAAAATATTTTTTTCCTATTTGTTTGTTTGCATATTACCTAGTGATTCAATGACTCAAAAAAGTTTACCTAGATTGGATTTGTAAAAAATTTCGCAGCCAAGGATCTCTTAGGACAGAGACTGGGATGGACAACTTTTAATTCAGGACTATACGCGGTTTCCACAACATTCAGTTTAGACAAATATGTTATTTAGGTACTCGTGTGTACATACAGTGCCCTACAAAAGTTAGTTGAAATTAATTCACCTTATCAATGCTGTCACATAATTTTCAAAATACACAGATTTAATGAATCAACTGTTTAGTTATTTATGCTCGGATATACAATTCTAATAGGTACTGTAGGTCATTCTCCGAAATTTATTTTGTTTTCTTCCATTATCTATGTCTGTGTGCGGCAAAAGTCAGTTGAAGTTGAAAACTTTAATCAATTTACGATACTCTCGCGGTTTTAAACTCATGTATTAATATTGTTAGGGCATTGTGGGTAGTTTAAATTTAATAATAAAATATTGTAAGGTGATTTGGACTGTTTTGAATTAATAATGACTCCGAGGCAAAAATTAACTATATAAGAAAGAAATACATTATGTGTGTATAAAAAAATTAAAAAACTTCAATGTTGTGTGAAAATGATTTAAAGTTAGTCCAGAAGGTGTGCGAAAAATAATAAAGAAGAGTTTAGAATGTCCTGTCTTGCAGATAGGCCACGGTCGGGGCGTCCTAAGGCTTCTAATTCGATTGACGATCGACAAATAGTGCGGCAGTGTGACATCAATTCTAAGATTGTGGTAAGAGAGCTGAAAGATCAGTTACAGGAAGCAGGAACCTAGGTTTCTGAAACTACTATCAGGCGACACCTGCATGATGCTAACTTACGAGGTCACATTGCCAGAAAGAAATCTCTTTTAGCATCGATCCATAAAAAAGAGTTTGGTGTTCGCCCGCAAGTATTCGGATAAGCCAATAGACTTTTGGAATAGAGCGGTCTTTAGCGATGAATTATAGTTCAAACTATTTGGAAATCCACGTCGGCAAACTGTATGGCGAAAAAGCGATAATAACTCTTACGACGACAAACACTTGCAGTCCACTTTGAAATACCGCAGTGAGAGTGGATTGGTTAGGGGGTGTTTTTCTTGAAATGGTGTGGGCCAAATTCAAATAATTGAAGGCGGGATGACAGCAGATATCTATTGTAATATTCTCCGTGACAATTTAAAACAATATGCTGAAACAATGTGATTAGGTCGGATTTTCAAGTTCGAACAAGACAACGATCCGAAGCATACAGCAAGCATAACTAAACAATATTTTGAAGACTGTGAAGTGGACTTACTAGAATGGCCTTCAATGTATCCGACCTTAACCCCATTGAACATTTGTGGGATGAATTAGACCGCAGGATCTCTGTTTCCATAAAATGCAACAGGAATTTGTTTAAAGACAAAATTGTTAAAACATCGCCGACTATATTAGTCAATACATTACAAAATCTTGTAAAGTCAATGCCTGGAAGACTTAAAGTAGTTCTATAGAATATTGGTGGTCATACAAAAAATTTTAAGGTTAACACATTTGCAAAGAAACAATTCTTAAAATAATTTTTCAACAATTTCAACAAACTTTTGGTACCGTCATTTCACTGTTTATCTACATAAATTTTAATTGTTAAAGTTGTTATGGTACTCTTATTGATATATATTTATTTTATATTATTTTCTCTTATTCTAAATTGATTATATTTCAATTAATAGTTCTTGAATCCATTATTTTATTACCTGTTATTATAATTTCCTCACATTTATTATTTCTACTAACTTTTGTAGGGCACTGTATGTCATAATATCATGGATGTATTATCTATAGAGCAGGGAAGACACGGCTGCCTGTAAGCGGCAACGTCCGACGTTTAGAAAGAGAGAAACGATCGCGATATCCTATCTATATCTCTCTATTTTACTACTGACCCATGCGCAGCAAAAGAACTGCTTGATTTTCAAATAATGTACCTACGCTAGGGCTACCAGTGCATGCGCGAGTAGAAAGAGACAGATAGGTAGCTTCATTTGCTTTCTGTTTTTTTTCGATGGAGACAGTTTAGGCTGGCTCCCCTGCTATATGTATAATTTTGTTTAATATTTATTTAATCTCCTAATGTCCTAATTTAAGTTCCTAATGTCTATAAGCTATATTTTGTTTTGGAGATGGAAACTTTTAAAATAATAAACTATTACTCTGGGAGAGACACCGGGTTTTGTACGATTTTCATCACACTGAAGCACCCTCGGTGGGCTTTCTAAGCGCTAATAGAATTCCGGCATCTCCAACGAAACGCTGGTGCCTTACAAACGTGATGCCCCAACGGACCCTCCACCGGGAGAGGCCGATAACGTCGTATCTCAATTCTACTAATTCTCACGACAATATGCGGCCACGCATACCGTCTGCCTTCCCGAGAAATTCGTGAAACATCCTTTTAGTGTCCTTTCACGACAGATGGGATAAACAGTAGCTAGTATTTTGATCCCGAACTACTGGGATGACATCTATTAACCTAAGATCCAATTTCAGAGTACACTGCATTAATTACATCGACTATTATACATATAAGTACAGGCGAATTACCTGCAATTTGAAACGTGTAATCTAGTTCAGTTCTGAATATCTGTAGCATTCGTTGGACACCAGCTTCTCCGCCCACGGTGAGCCCCCAAAGCGCCGGACGCCCCACGAACACCTAATGTTGACATTTCACCATGAAGCGTAACATTAATTAAGTGTGGTTTATTATGAGTTGTAGCAAAATTCGAAACATTTTTATAGAGCGCCGAAGAGAAAGTGTAAAAAGTGAAGGAGCAAGAGTAAAATCTCTCGGAGTGCCTCCCGTTCGTGATTTCTGGCATCTGACACCAGCCAAACCTTCCCTTAATATACATTACCATTTTTGCACCAAGTGCCAAAGCTTTATAAACGTCTGTCCCAGTGGAGACACCGCCATCCAAATATATGTCAACGTTAAAGGTTTTGAGAGCATCTACAATTTCCGGAAGAGCTTCAATCTAAAAACATAATTGTACTGTTAACCGTGTCATTAGTATTTTAAGCATACGCTTGAAATTATGAATGACCTAAGGATGGTTATAATCAATTATCTAGCCGACTGAGCAAGCCTGCCGTCACTAATTTAATCAGAAATAAGATCGAGACGGTATAAAATTTATATAATCAAAAGCTATATTTAGCAAGTGTAGCAACTAAAGAATATTGTTACCGTGGCGGGTACTCCGTCGAGTTGTCTGGCCCCGTGATTGGACACTAGGACGGCGGAGCAGCCCACCTCCACGGCCTTGACGGCGTCGTCGCCGCGCAGAACTCCCTTTGCCACTATTGGTAAGCTGGTGATGCTGGTTCAATATATATAATTCATTAACTGATATTATGAGAAGATACTTTTCTAGAATACGTAAAAGGGTCCCAGGAAAAAATATCAATAATTTGCGATTTCAATATACCTACATAAATAGATGAAAAAGACTGCTCCGTTGGTCGAGCGGTTGCAAGCGTGACTGCCGATCGGGAGGTCCTGAGTTCAATTCCCGGGTCGGGT
>DWME01005391.1:0-14962 GCA_018244795.1 Parelbella ahira ahira | reverse complement strand
GACGAATTAAAGTTACGTATTGAGCGTTTTTCTTCATTCATTGCTATCTGCACTTCACTGTCTGCCTACCCTATAAAGAACCTGCCGGGACTGCAATATTATATAATAATAATAATAACAATAATGAAACTTCATTCACTGAATTTGATTATAGGCATTGCAGTTGTATGAACTATGACTTCAGTTAGCCGTTCCGCGTCTGAAACTTTATATTGTCTTTGTATAAATGTCCATCAAAGACAAGAATCTAACGAAAATATGAAGCGTTATTCATCAATTTATGCTTCGTAAACTTACACCAATAAAGGGTGGAAAGCTCAAGGCTTAATGATACTAACTATGTAGATACCAGTTGAGTACGAGTAGTTAAATAATGTATAAACTGATATTGATGATATTATTGATAAGAACTGAGAATGGTTCTGTTTAATTAGACATGCTTGTTCATCAAACGCCAACTGGTTTTTGTTAGAGAAACCTTTGTTCCTTTTATCAAGGAATATGGAATCTGAAAGTATAGATAAGAAGAGATTCGCTTACGAGGGTAGCATTGCTTGACGTACTTCTCTAGCTCATAATATTGGGTACTTTTTAATTTAGTTGCACATAACTACTAGGACTTGAACTTAGGCTTCATCATCATCATTCTCAGCCTACTCCCGTCCACTGTTGGACATACTCGTAGAGACATCTTCAGGCCTTCGCGTCCAATGGCTGCCAGTCACTGCGTATATCGTCTTATCTTCAGCTAAATTTCTGCCTCACCAGATCATATAAATAGTCTTGGTCTGCAAAACCATTTTAAATCATATAACCCGGAGCTTGTTAGCTGAACCACACTGAAAATCTGTGACCATGATCCCCCGCGGTACACTGAGCGGACAGCCCTTTCATACATTATGTTACAGCAATTAGTGATTTTGTTCATTGATCGTAATATTCACGTAATTGGTGAAACGTGGAAGTGTACTACACTCTCACCCTGCCCTTTCTAGGATTACAGGCGTGATGTAACGTTTTTTTATGATAAAGAAATATATCAATACATGTCTCATCTAGATATGGTCGTAATACTCCTGGTGCTGTTCACTTATTCAGCGAACCGATGCGGCCCGCGCCGACCTGCGGTTAGGTGTAACTTAACGTACATTCGCTAAATCTTTAATAAGCATTCGTTTAATGTGCGCTAGTTGCCAACTTCGGTGCTCGCGGAGATGTTTATTTTGAAACGCTGAAAGCTATCCGGTTTAAAGGAAAATTAGGGCAAATGTGGACCCAACGGTCCCCGCACGTACCCATAACTAACATTCGGAAGTTGTGCAAAGGATTCATTAGCTTTTAATTAATTCTCATAACGGGTATCTCCGTGTTTTCTGTTTCATTTATAGTTTCGGAAGTTCTGGAATAAACTTGGAAATACGTTTAGTTTGCAGTAGAGCACAAAAAGATTTCTTTAAGATTCTCATATAGCCGCCAGAAAATTGTTTTTAGCATTCGTATATTTCATCTATGAACTATAGACTCGATTTAATCTGTAATATCTAAGTACTGATTTGATAAATACAAATGTGTCTCTTCAGTATTATTTGTCGAGCGTATTCGACAAATTTAATAGTCCAGAAGTAACTGTTTGACGTTTCAATTTATATCGCCTTCACCTGTAGTAAATCTACAACGGAATTAATTCCATTACCAATACAAACATCTACATCACGGCCGTACCCCGTTCTCAAACGAACCACTCTGTTCCCTACTTCGCAAATTAGATTTCGCATAAAGCCTATTTTAATTTGCGCCGTCGCTAAACATTGCAAGCTCTTTAATGTTTAAGCGGGCGCGCAAACTCTCGGTATTGACTCTGAGAGAGCCGCGACGTCAGCTCTCGGCCGGTTGACGTTCGTGTGCAGAGCAAATATGTTCTCGGCGCGACCCCAGACCCGGCCGGCGCGATAATAAGCTTACCGACGAGGGCGGGCGTCCTGCCCAACCACTGCGGCGTTATTAACAACGCCGTCAACTACAATTATTCCACACAAATGCAATGCGGATTGCTTTCAGGGCTCAAAGGACGATTTGTACAACATTTTGTGTTGATATTTACACAAGGAGTACGTAATAGAAAAGTCACTTTAAGGCACGAAGGAGAGAAACGTTTATTTTGGCAATATATAGCACCGATAACTATATACTTAAAAGGTACACAGATATACCTATATCCATAATATGTAATTAATCTCCGTATCCAAGAAAACTCGTTTGTTTACATTGTTACTTAAGACTAACATACAGTGCTGTGTTCGGTTTTTTAAACATGTTATCGTCATAAAATCGAATGATTAAAGATCCGACCATCAAAACGTATAAAATTGAATATAAAACCTTTTAGTTCGAAATAAATCCACAACTGCTTTTGTATGAAATTATTGCGCCTACTCCACAGCGCTCTGAAATTCTTTTGTTTGCTGCAGCGGCCACGCAGCCAGTTATTTACGTGTGGTCGGACCGCGGGATCAACGTAAATATCCCAAACATATTCCATCTTTTGAACTCACGCGGATAAAAGGGTGAATTGACCGGTGGATTCTGCACAAAGTAAATTTTCAAAGGAGAAAACTCCGATTGACCGTAAAATAATTTTATTACATTCATTCTAGTCAAATAGTTACTTGCGATCGAGACAGCAGCTGCTCTCATTCCGAACAATTTTACAGCGACGGTGAGCATAATCGTATGAAAAGAGGGAAGGCAATTATAAAATAAACGACATAAATTAAAAGGAGAAAATCCGAGCCACCCTCCATGAATTCGGAGATCTAAGCGCCGGGCGGAGGTACTTCATTTCGAGAACATTATTCTCTGTTCAACAATAAAACTCATTAATTCTCTCGTGCGGTCGCGTTTTATAAATGTTTCACATATTAATAAAATTAACAAAGCGTCGGTGCGCGGGAGGGCTGTTCGCCGACAGAATGGCGCTGCAAAGCACAATGGAATCTAAAATAAATACGACGACTTCAGCAAACAGAGTTTCGTGTATACCGTCCACCTGGCGAGCGAAGCGAGCTTACAAGCCAATGGTTTCCGAGCTATTGAAAATTAAGTCATTACGGGACTGACTTCAAATTTTGCCCGCAAGGCGTTCGTTTGGAAACATCGACTTAACAGATCTTGCGAACTCAATACCACCATCTGACCTAAAACTATACAGAAACTGTTCTATAATAATGACATAGCTGATAAATATCATTGATACTGGAAGACAAAACAACCGGACTCAACACACTAGTATTTATTTTCGTCGTGAATCGAAACCACAACCTCTGGCTCAGCAGTCAAAGGCAAGCAATAAACCAACAGGCCAGTCATATAATTTATCTCGACCGCTACAGATATCGCTTTCCCACTACACAATTCTTTCGTTACATGCATCAAGTAAGATGTTTCAAAATAAAAATTCTTAACGCTTTATTTGTCACTATATGGATTTATTTGTACTGCACTCCCCTGCCTACGCTCACGAAAAAAACAGGCGTGAGGCGTACATTAATAATCAAACACCCTCCTTTATAGGGTGTGCTTTTTACCAAGTGCTTGCCATAAACGTTATCAAAGCTAATACGCCTCAATTACGGTGGTTATCGAAGTAGCGAGCCCTGTCTTATCTTGTAAAAACTTCGACTCTACCGAAGGGTCGCATTGGCTGATCTCTATCTTGGTCCAGCGTGGGGACATCGAGCCACCACTTATCTGGTAAATTACACTGCTATACTGAATTCACACAAAAAATTGCGTCAAGTAATCCTTTTCTGCAAAGCTAGGAGCTTCCCCTACTACGCGTTTTTTCTGATATTATTATATTAACGACACAAAAGAGAAAAATATTTATGTGTTTCGATGAAATTAGTGCTATAGAAAAGGATATCTATATTTTTGCGCAAAGTTTAAACTTATAAATGTACAAATGAAAATAGATATTAAATTTTTTTATACTAAATAAAAATCATATTGAGTAGATATAAATAATATTTATATCAACGATTGCACATTCTGATTGTTCGAATATAATTCTAAGTAAAATAGGTTTTAGTCAATTAGTATAATGTAACTATTATTAATAGTCACTACTATTTCTGTCAAGCCATTTAAATTATATAGAGTCATAAATGTCCATAGTTAAAATAAGTCTGATTCGGTTTTTCGAAAAAACCGCAAGCCACATAACAAGTAGGGGCCGAGCTTACCGATCTCGAAAGCCACCCGGCAGTGGATTTTATTGCCATTCATATTGTCGCCACGAGATTTAGTCTGACATGTCGAGAGTTCGTTTGTTGACGTTTTACCCATTTGTTCGAACGTAAGTTTTTTACAAAATTCAACATACCACGATCGGGGATTAGTATGTTGAATTGGAGTTAACTGATGTGAAAATTCGGGGCGATTATAGAATCGAGGAGCGTTGTCAGCTTTTTTATGATTTTAAGTTCTTTTATGTTTATTATCAACGTGCTATGCTAATATTAAAGTTAGTACAGTGTTAAGATCTTTCTCTTATTTCTAAATACAATTTGGTCCAAATCTTTGCTAATTAATATTTATTTAATTAGTTTGTTATTTAATTCATACATATACTTATTAACATTGAATTAATGAGAAATAAATATTGAATGAATTTGCAATAACATTAATACCTATTAGTGATAAAAATTAAAAATTGACATCAATAGCAAATCAATAAAGATAAAAAAATACTTACTGCTACTGCTTTGCTGCTTCTTTTCTGAATTGAAGATATGTCGGGAAATTATTTACTGTAATAGCACTCTCAATTAAAGTTCTTAGTTTTCCAAATCGTTTGTTACTCAAAGCGGTTGTATCGCTAACGTTGTTTTAATCGGATTTCTTTCCACTGCACCTTCGTTCTCTCGTCGCCACAGGATACACGGGAAGTTATTTGTATTTATTACACAGATACCTGCATATCCAGAAATTATATGTTTCAATACATGTTGCTAATGTTTATATTATATTGAATTGACGACCTTAATCCTTTGGGGAGGATTCTCACAAAACCCTTTCTAAGAGATAACCCGTGTACAAAAAATTAACGATTGTCGATGAGTTTGGAGCTAAATCAGGGATTAATCGACAATTAACGATTTTTATGTAGCAGTTGATTATCAAGATGTTTTCAAACACTACAAGGCTTGCGAAAAGTCTTCTCCAGCGACCACGTGTTCTGAGGGAAAATGACATACCTTTACTTGCCGATTAGTTAATCACAATAAAAACAATCTTTTCATTTCTTCATCTCTGACAAAGTTATATCTATGCTTCTATACCTACATAGAAATAAAATTGAAGTATCTTTTTGTAACATCAAAATTAGTAATACGTTTTTAATGAGTGCATGTGAAAGCATATACCTGTTTATGTACGAGTACATATACCTAACAAAAACGCTGTTTTAACATTTTTGTTTGTTTGTCTATAATCTCAGCAGAAACTTAGCCTATTCTTACTTTTTAAACAAGTTTTATGGATCCACACAAAAGCAAGACCCATAAAGTGCAATAAATCCACGCATCCAAAGTCACTCGCATATTAGTTGTTAGATAATATTAAGATCGTGTTCTACATATGCTTGAACCTTTCTTAATACTTAGACTACTTGAACCTTTCTTAGTTCTGACGACAAATTCGATTAGATTTAAATTGGCGTCAAACCGAACCGCATACATTGACGCCGTAAAGCGAAAACATAGTTATCATTCTTCCACAACGCTCGGTAATTTCTAGTACAAGTTGACGCCTCGCCTCATTTAATCGGCACATTACATGCAAAGTGCACCTCTTAGTCTCTCACATGTAAAACAGTCCCGGCGGGTATTTAAATTTTCGCCTTTCTCGTAATTTGTTGAGTGCAGACAAAGGCTTTGGCAGGGCTGCCATTTATCCATTTAATAATGAAAAAACTATGACTGTTACAAGTCAGATTGTACACTGTTTCGGCAGTCGTAATAAAAGTATGCCACGGAGATCACATCATGGTCATACGAAAATAATTATCGGGTTGAATCCAGAAATGTTGAATGGCAAGTTGAATGGCAATGTGATTTCTTATCACAAAATTAAATATATAAATATGCTATCTACTCACAATATATAATTCATTTTAAATTATTCCGAAAATCTAACTAAAATGTGTGGAAGCGAAACTCGAAATACAAATATTATAATTTAGAGTGAGATTAACGACGTCTTATTTTTTAACTTTATTGGCTGATTAAAACAAGGGCGTACAAAACACACAGCTTATACACTGTTTTAAATACAGGTGTCGTGGTAATTGAAACAAAAGAGTGGCAACCCTGCACGTGAGGAAACAGTGTTAATGTTGCCCGACGTATTATACACTACACCATACATTACACCTGCGCTCAGCTCCGCTTCGCAGCCGAGTGTGGAAACTGATTAATTATCGCCACGCCGCGATCTGCCCGCGAATGTTGCACTGTGATTGATATGTCTATTCCTTACACGTTTACCGCGGGAGGCGGGTTGATGGGGGAGGTGAGGCAGTTCGCGGTCTTACAAAAACGTTGTATGTGTTACATGTGTTACATGTGTTACAGTTGTGGATACAAGGTAAATAAGGTCAGGTCACTGAGGTGTACTTGTATATAGTTAGCCAATCAGCTGGATATCTTTGTTTTCAGTTCACGGGCGATCTGGTGGTAAGTTTACATTGTATTGCAGTCGATAGCTTACATTGCAGTCGATGGAAAGATTTTTGTAATAGTGAAAAGTACAATCGAGTAAGGAGGTAAGTTACTGAAGAAAATCACAAGAAAATTACAAGTACCTACTGCTGACGGTGGAAAATGTTGGTGATGGGAGATGTTAAAGGATCGATTTTGGTAGCACCGTGTTGTTTAGGAGAGAATATGACAGAAAGGGACCATTCCTGTCTTACATTACTTTATAAAGATTTAATCTCTATCTGATATTACTTGATATACGGGTATTTGTGTTAGTTGATATATATGTGTACTTGTGTGTACAATGATAGACTAAATTCCTATTTTATTTTAAAAATATTGTTATGCTGTGGTCATTTCTTTAATTTAAAATATTATGAAAAATTTAAATCAATATATGTCATATACATATAGGTACGTATCACATATGCCGAAAGACAAACGTAACATGATCTTCATCGCTGGATTTTATCTCGGGAGACTATTTTCTCATTTACGTGAACGGAACGTGAGAAGGCGAAGCACTTTTTCTGCCGCTAAAAAGGTCATAATTTGCCGGGGGGCGTAATGGCGCTGCGGTGCTGACCAATGGCCGGCGAAGGGAGGATCCGCTGATAAGGGGTGATAAGGACTGTAATCTCCTTAAGTAGGGTTAGCGACTTGTGGCGTTAAACCTTTTGTTATTGTGTGTAAACGCTCAGCTTAGTGAGATAAAATTTACACTGGAAATGTTTTAGGTGTGTTTTTTGGCCGTTAATATCTAAGTAAATTCTCTTACGAAGGATATCTCTTTACCACAATTAATTCATTAAACCACTTAAACATAATTTACGGGACGCATGCACGTACAGGTGAATTGAAATTGCACAATATAACCCTGGGACGGACGTGTGATACGTAGTTAAGTATAAACATGCGAAAAGATACTAAGTAATTCATATATCTATAATGACGTAGCCAGTCAATACCTTTTTAGTTCGTTTCCAATCAGTGTCCAACTTGCACTCAATAGGTCAGGTGTTTCATCACAACTATCTCCTTATAACCGTTACTTAACCTATGTATGTATGTATGTATACATATAAGAATAATGCTACACACGTACATAGAATTAAGGGGTGAAAATTGTTACGTCACTCATTCTTCATCACTTCACTGTATTCATAGTTTCGTATTGTTACAAAACAACACCACAATACGCACAATTTAGTACTTTAAAACACTATAAACCAGCCGTGGAAATAAACTGAACGCGAGGCATAAAATTTTACGTCCCAAGTAAGAAATGGCTAAGTGTCGTTATTTGGAACACCTCGGGCCCCATTGGTGTAATTCATTTTCAAGTTGGCTCATTAATTAATTGGCCGTCCGCAACCGATGAGCGCGGTTTTTACGACTACAATAAAGTATGTAGGTAGTTGAATCGTTCCAATGCGAGATGAACTTTAAAATGTCCATTTGAAGTCGAAAGTTTTAAAATAATAAAAAAATATTATAATAACAATTCATTTAGAATATTAAAAAAATATATTTAGCACGTTGAATATGTACGTACATCGTCTTAAACGTTGTAATATACATTGTATAAACATTGGTCATTGTCACTTTGACATTTACCCCACAACGAAAGAGTTGACAATATATTGTCACAGAGGTACACCGGAATGTCATTAATGTTTAATGGTTATCAAAATGTTATAAGTACAAAAACTTAATACATATATTTTTATCAAAACTATTTATTAAAATAAGTCTCATTTAAACAATATTAACTCTGAGCGAGTCTCATAATTGCATAAATGATACAAGCTGTATTAAAAATCATCTCCCCTGTGATCTTATATTTTTTAAGCCTTGTCAGTTGTGTGGTCTATTTCTAACTGGCTTCAATACTGGTTGGTAACTTATGGAAGGTTGCGTGTAACTCGTGGGCGGTAAATGGTTTAATTTAATGTAACTAGCTGCCACTGCGTAACAAATAAGTAATAGATGGACCTTGGACCGCCATTAATGTTTTATAGATTGAGTATTTAACAAGAGTTACGGTTGCGGCAATCTGCCTATATTTGTGGCGAATTCAAATGAAAACATATAGGTACTACACGAAGTATTATAAAATATTAGTTGGTATATACAGAGGGGCATTTCAAAATATTTGTTTGAAACAGGCTTTTTCATAAATTAATCGTCGAAAAATTTGCATGATTCTAAGCACTGCATTTCGATATATTAATATTAGCGATATATAGTAATAGATACGTATAAATACTCACGAGACATTTTATACTAAAATTATTCTTGGTTGTTTATGTTTCTTAAAAGTAATCATAAATAAGCCTGTATAAAAAGCGTGATGAATGTAGAAGAAGCAAGTCACGTCTTTAGGATACAGATACATATGTATATGACATCTCATGCTGTCGGCCTAACATATAAGTGGCCCGGCGTAACGATAAAACAATAAAAAATAAATTATAAGAATTCAAAGTTCTAGACGTAACTGGTGAAACGTAGGAGTGTACTACACTTCTCTGCCAACCTCTTCGGGGTTTACAGGCGTGATGTTACGTTTCAGAGTTTTAGAAGATGTTCCGAAATAAAATTTATGATCCCATTCTACGTCTTCAATATTAATTCCTGTAGCGAGTAATTAAAGAGTTATACAGAACAATTGAGTTTACGATTACCAACCTCGAAGGGAGGCTTTGTAACGTGGCAGTCAGCTTGGTGGTGTTTTATAGCCGAAATTTGGGATTTTATGACGAGCAACAAATTATAGAATCACACTTATACATTTAACAAACGTTCCTAAGATATTAACTATTCGAGTTTATAAGGAACTTTCTAACATGTAATTCGTAGGAGTAGCACGGAGTTGGATGTGTGCCCTGTCGAACCCAATGTTTGGCAATCGTTTTCTGTCAAGAAGTATAGCTACTTTTCACCTCTGCCTAATTTATCGGGGATTACATGCGTGATTATACGCAGCTCATATGGAAGTGTTTTATTACGGGTATTACGGGTATATTGTTTTTGAGTTATGAATTCAAATCAATTTAAGATTTCAACAGTAATTTTCTCGTGTAAGTACATTTGTTATGCCCAGTCTAATCTATTATTTTATTGTAATTCTGTGTGTTAAAATCTGAATATTAGTTTATTGTATGCTAAAATCGAAATTTAATTTTCTTGTATGTTGCAAACGTAATTGATTTTCTTATATTTGTGTTAAAGCCTTATTATTAATTTCCCAGCGTCCGAAACGCATATTTCGCTTCTTTGCTATGCGAAACCAGTTGGCGCAATCTTCGAACAGTTACAGGATTCTAAAATCATAAACGCCCCTATATAAACAATTTTACGGCATAAAATTAGGTATAAGTAAACATAATACGCTTGCAATCACTCCATCAACGGGGCAGTCATATTAAATAGGACAACATATTCAATAATGAAATATAAAAGCGAGCCAAAAAAAGATAATATTTTAATATGTAAATTTCTACAAACCGATTCTAATATAATTTCCATTCGTTTTACACGCAACAGCAACCGCAGACTTGTTTTGTGAGACTTTTAATGGCAGGCATGCTGGTCGAATGTAAATCAAGACGAGATACAGTGTTTTGTGCCACCTGCTACTGTGACCAGAGTTTTGAAATTTAGCGAGATATTCTCCGGTCCTGTCTCTGTTGACTCTCGTAATGTCATCATAACCGTCAACGATTATCGTTCTATTGTTGAATACGAACCTTCTACAAGTATGGGAAAGATTAAGGGCATCAGTCTACCACACTGGCCAAATGCTAATTGACGAACATGTCTTAGATAACGTGATATAAAATGTCAAAATGAGTATGTTTCCTCATATTTTCTTACATGTAAGAAATGCCGGTGTTTTCTCTAAGTTGTACGATTGTTGTTGATACTGACCGTCTTTTATTAAGTGATTCTGATATTGTACATAAATAAATAATTATATTTGCGTACGATATACTTATCCTGCAGTTCTACTTGTATTTATTGATAGTACACGCGAATATTAGTGTTATACACGTCCAGCAGTGTCAGTACAGAAACGGCGTTGATGTGTGCAACAAAGTATACACACTTACATACACACTTATCCCGCGAGTCCGCTTGCATTTGGCGACAATACACGCGACTATTTACGTTATTCACGTCGCCGTCACAATTTTCCAACTTTACAAGTTAAACGCGCGCAAATCGTTGCACGTTTCCTAATGTCGCGACTCGCTGTGCCTCCGCTGCGACGTATATGCAAATAGAAATTAAACTGCCTCAACTCTGTGCGTAAATTTATTTCAACATATCTACTTTCACTAATAAATAACATTACAATATACACGGTAACAAAATATAACAGATTTGAATACATTTTTATGTATCAGGTACATACATATTATGTACATACATACATATCACTACTGTGATCACATAGTACGGCTTTTCTATTTTATAGTCCTTTCAAAGTCCGCCTCGGAGAGCAGAGTACAATATTTTGTTCGATTGATACGTATTTAAAATCGTACTTTAGCACGTTTTAATAAAGTCTATTTTTACGTTTCAAATGTTTCATGGCAATGTTCGAACGCCGTTACAAATAATTCAAATGGAAAAACAGACTATTGGAAAATTTTAAATACCCACGAACAAAATCTGGTATGTTCTCTGAGCCGGTCCATTTAAAAGGATCCTTATAGTTTAAAAACTGCTTAGTACACGATACTTGATGTGGTGACTAAAGGCTATCCATACAAAGATCAAGTTAAAAGACTCAAATCGTCTTCGAAGATATTCCAGAAATATTACTAGGACAGAGGATTAATAATTATGTATGTATATACGCGGACTGCATCATAACTGCAAGATAGCTGCAAATTGAAGTTCCGCTGCAGTATTTATAAGTGTGCCAACAACTACGACTACCACGAATACTTGCAGTGGATATGCAGTTATGATGCAGTTCTAATGCAGTCCGTGTATAACCCACAAGTTGTTAACCACATTACTTATACAGAAGTATTTGTCTACCAAACCGTTCGGACATATACAACAAGACATACACGTTTGCTTCACGGAAGTAAATGCGGGGATTGAAGGGAGGGGGTGAGGAAAAACGTGTTCGAGCCGTGAATAGGCTCTAGGAGCATATAAAATACAATCATTGCCAATTTATTAACAAACAAAAACAATTACTTGACGCACACATATTTACATTCATATACATACATACGTAAAACGAATCTATACAAGTGGAATCCAAGAAGCTATCTGGAGGCAATACTAATTACTCGTATATTCTTCTGTTAAAAATACATGTTATTCTGCCCTGATGATACATTAATAAGAAATTAAATACCTCAATCAGTAATATGAATGATTCATCAACATGTACATGGCAGTAATCTATTACACCATTCTATCGTTCACTTTGTCCGTTATGTTTGCTTTTAAATTTTATTTTAAGGGAAAATTCACAGCTCAAGTTCCGTAAGCGATGACAATTGTCTAGATTTGAATTAACAATGTTAAATATTCCACATTCTCATATTAGTTATTTATTTAATTTACTGCGACAATTAATATTTTCACAGTTATGATTAATTGTAGTTCACTTTAACGTTAAAACTTCCGTCGGTCCACTCACAATATTAACAAAGATTAAACTCAACAAGTTATTTAAAATAAATAAGATTTAAACACAAATTTTGGTCAATATGTACAACCATATCTTTTTATATCTTTACGTAATTAATTCTCTAATAACGTATCTTTTTGTAATTAATTAACAAAGATATTTCCATCATAATACTTCTCGCGACCGCTTCTGTTAATCATTTTTAAAACTACCTACATTATTATAAATAAACATTAATTTATTATTTTCTTTCCATAAATAAATAGTAATGTTATAACACTCGTATGACATTCGATTATATAATCGAGTTAGATTTTTCTATTCGATATAATTAAGTAAGTACTTAGAATACTGCCAAAACGCGATCGGCCCACCTACGTAGTTAAAACAAACTTAGTAATGTTTTTATTAACAGTGGGAATTATGTATAAATAATTTAAAAATTTATAAGTAAGTACGATTAACAATACAAAACGAATGTATCGACAACTAACATTAAATTAATAATTTATACGGGAAATTTTATTCTTTATCAGGTATTGAAAACTGGTAAATAGAAATGCCACGTCCTGAATAGTTTCAGACCTATACGAGGTCTGTGCGAGGAGACAACGCTGCCGTCTCCTTCGCGACCTCGCTGCAAGCGGCTGGAACTCATGATAAAGGAACTTGTACAGGTCCGAAACTAGTCGGGCCATCTCGAAAAGCATACGTGAGTTAAGCCTGTACATATATAATCATGTGTATAAATACTCACGAAACATTTAACAGTACAAATGATATGATAGAAGGAGGTAAGTATTTATATAGAAGAATATGATACATTCCTGAGTATACAGTGTCATTCACATTTGTCTTTCATTGGGTGGAATATAAATGAAATGCAGTCCATACGTATGATTATTATTTAAAATGATTCTAGGAAACAATACAGTGAGACTTGCTACTACGCTAAAACTGTCACATCTCACGATAACTTTGGTTAGATCAGACTGATATTAAAGATCTTAGATATTTGGCATATTTGACTTTTGAATTTGGCCCTCGATAATCTCTGCCAACTCAGTAACAGAATCGGCGTGATGGTATAATATACAATAATATAAAAACGTCATCATACACCTCACATTTATCTCACGCTTTTCACATCACAGCACCAGAAATGTTACAGCTTAGCGGCAGAGAAACCGCTACCCGGAACATCAGTTCCGGGTATCGATCACTATTCATTTATTTATACAACTTTATCGTCATTTCTTAAATGTCGCATTTTATTGATTTTCAGTAAACAAATACATAGCTCGATTGCAGTAAATATGTTATCTTTGATTTAAAAACTAATTATATTTCACGTTACGTGTAAATCATTGGTGCTTTACGTTACGTAAGAATTATTTTTACTTTAGACAACGTTAAAAGTATTTTAACTCTTACACTTCTACGCTACAATTAACAATTTATATGCCGAACGTAAATTTTATATTTTGCTGCCTTTATTTGATATTCAATTTATTTACTGTTTTCTATTAAAAGTAGAAAAACAGATAAACAGCTAATTTAATTCTTAATAATTGCCTTTTTAATCGCATTCTTACACCAGTAAAATATATCATCAAACACGTTATCAAAATTCATCAAAATTTTAAACTCTAGCAGTCTCTGCAATCCACGAATGCCCGTATTCAAGCTAAAACAGCACTGGTCTCCTGAAATCGACATTTGCTACGTTTAAGGACAGAGGGGTATCGACTCGTCACCGAACATCCATACAATTAGGAGTAATTTGTTTAGAGGCAACCATGAGGAACAATGTTGGTCCCAAAAACATATTTAAGTACATTATATTATACTAAAGCTGGAGGAATTGACACGAATTGAACCCGGGGAATAACCTATGCGAGGATGTAGAGTGATGGAAATAGAAGTAGTACGTCATGTATGCGAGGATAGAGATATTTGGTACTTAATGCTCTCTGCTTACTCGGTATGGGACCTGGCGTGACGAAAATGAAGGAACGAAATGAATCTAATATCAGTAAGCGATGGCACCGCAACGAAAACTGGCTAATAATATATTCGAACATAAATTCTATACCTTAATAAATAATTTTACAAATTTAACATATCTAGTATATTTTATAATTAATCTTATATACTTATTACAAATTTTCAACAATAAGTTGTAAGGTACTTTCCCACAGCTGTCAAAAATCATTTTCACTTCGAGGGTAGTCAGAGAAAATTTTTTGTAAACGTGATTTTGACACTTCATTTGTCCACATCACTATCACCTCAAGAAAACATTACACATTTCACCTGCTCGATTCACCGTTTATCTCAATCTGGAAAGAATCATGAATTGTTATTCTATCCAAAAATGAAATCGTAATCAACAACAGTTTAGTAAATATCTACGAAAGGAATAACAAACTTTATCAAATAATGCACCTAGATCCTTCGAGTCATTAAATTTCGTCTACTAAGAAAACAGCATTCAAAACGCATTAAAAATTTGATAAAGATTCGAACGAAATTTAATATA